>JADBJO010002964.1:142500-145000 GCA_016801955.1 Conus betulinus
CGGGGGGCCGGGGGGTGCCGGGGCGTGGGGGGGTCCATTTGGCCGGGGGCAGATAGGGGGGGGGGGGCCCGGGGGGTGTTCGGTCGGCCGGGGGGACCGGGGCGCCCCAATGGGGGGGATGGGGGGCCGCCGGGGGGGGGGGGGTGGGCGTGTGGGGGCGTGGGGGGGCTGGGGGCGGCCCCGGTTCGGATGGGGGGGTGGTGGCGTGCTGGGGGGGGGGGGGGTGCCGGGGGGGGTTGGGTGGGGAAAATGGGGCCCCGGGCCCCCCGGTGGGGGGTCGGCGGAATGGGGGGGGGGGGGGGGGGGGGGGGTCCGATGGGGGCCTGGGGCGGGGGGGGGGCCAATGGGGGGGGGGGGCGGGGGTTGGGAGGGGAGGGGCCCGGGGGCATGTGTCGGGCATTGGGGGTGCGGTTGCGGGGGGGGTGGGCGGGCCATGGGGGGGCCGACCGGGGGGCTCGGTCCGGGGGTGGCGGTAATAAAGTTGTGGGGGCCGGGCGGAGTGGGGGATGGGGGGGGGGTGGGGGTGGGCGTGTGGGGGTGGCGGGCCGCGGTGGCGGGGTGGCGCTAGAGGGGCAGGGGGTCGGTAGGGGGGTGGTCGTGGTCGGGTCGATGTTGGCCGGGGGGCATGGGGGTGTGGGGGGGGGGGGGGGGGGGTGTGGATAGTGGGGGTTTGGGGGTGGGTATGGGGGGTGGGGGGCGAATGGGAGTGGGTGGGGTATGGGGCCCGTTGGGTGGGGGTGGGTGGGCTGGTGGGGGGCGTGAATGGGATGGTCGAGACTGGGGGGCCACATGGGCCCCGTGCGTTGGGGGGGGCCATGGAAAGAATGGGGTGGCCGATGTGGGGCGGCGGGGGTGTGAATAATGGTCGGGGGGGTGGCCCCCGTGGGGGGGTGGCGTTGGGGGGGGGGGGGGGGGCGGGGGGGGCGTGGGGTGGGGGGCGGGCGGGGTGTATGGTGGGTGTGGGGCGTGGGGGCCCGTCCGGGGGCGGGATAATTGGGGAGGGGGGTCTTTTTTTTTGTTTTTTTTATTTTTTTTTTTTTTTTTTTTTTTTTTAGGGGGGGTGGGGGTGGGGGGGGTGGCGGGAGGGGTGATGGGTGGGGGGTGGGGGGCTGGGGGCTGCGGGGTGGCGGGGCCGAATGGGGGGGTGCTTGGGGGGGGGCGCGGGATGGGGGTGGGGTCCTTAGCGTGGTTGGCGGGGGGCGGGCTGGGGGGGAATGGGGGGTCGGGGGCGTTGGGGGCCGTTGGGGGGCGGGTCCCCATGGTGGCCTGGGGGGGCTGGGGGGTCGAGGAATTGTACGTGCTGGGGGGGGTGGCAAGGGAGGGTGGTTGGGGTGGGGTCCGCGGGTCGGGGTCCCAATGGGGGGGGCGCGGGTGGGTGGGTGGTGGGGGTATGGGGGAAATGGTGGTGGGGTCCGCGGCCCTTGGCGGGCGGGGGTTCCCCGGAATGGGGGCGCCTTGGGGGCTGGGTGGGGCTTTTTTTTTTTTTTTTTTTTTTTCGGCCGGTGGTTCGTGGGGGTCCGGGGTGGGGAACACCTTGGGGACGGGCGTGGTGGGGCCCGGGTCCCCCCGGTATGGGGTTGGGCCCTTTTTTTTTTTTTTTTCGGGAATGGGGCGGGGGCCGGAATAAAGAAAAAAAAAAGTAAAAATAACCCGGGCGGTCCCAATGGTCTGGGCTCGGGTGTGTTGGCGTGTGGGGGGGGGGCCGCTCTTGCCGGGGTGCCGCGGGGGGGGTGGTCAATGGGGGGGGGTGGGGCTTTCCCGGCGGGTGTTGGGGTGTTGGGGGGTGGGGGGGGCTGTGGGCGTCGGTGGGTTGGGGGGCGGTGGGTGCGTAATGGGGTAATGGTGGGTCGGGGGCTGGCGGGGGCGTGTGCCCGCCGGGGTATGGGGTGGTGGGCGTGGGGGGGGCCCCCGCATTTGGTGTGGGTGTGTGGTACGGCGGGGAGGCGGGTTCGTGAATTTGTGTGGGGTGGGGGGTGGGGGTTTGCGGGGGCCACGGGCGGGCAATGTGGGGCGGTCGTGTGGGCCGGTCTGCGGGGCTTGAATGTTCGGGTGGCGTAATGGGGTGTGGGGAATGTGCAGGGATTGGGAATGGGGAGATGTGGGGGTTTAGGGATGGGTTGGGGCCTGGGCGGGGGTGGGGGGGTGGCCTGGTTCCTGTAAGGGTGGGCGGTGGGGGGGGGTTTCCGGGGGGGGTCCTGTGGGGCGGTGGGGGTGGGGGTATTGGTGGGGGGTGGGGGGGGTGGTGTGGTGGGGGGGGTGTGGGGGTGGGTTGGGTGTGGGTTGGGGTGGCGCTGGGCCGGGGTCGGGGTCTGTGGCGTGAGGGGGGGTGGTTCCTGGCCTGGGGGTTGGCTGGGCCGATATGGGTGGTGCGGGGGGCCCATGGGGGTGCCGGTTCGGGGCGGGGGGTGTTCAATGGGTGTGTGGGGGCCTGGTGTAATGTGTGGGTAGGGGCCGGCGTGGGGGTGGGTGTGGTGCCGTGGACTGTTAATGGTGGGCTTTT
>JADBJO010002964.1:160000-162500 GCA_016801955.1 Conus betulinus
AGCCATTTTACTTGTGGGCACCAAGATGCTGATCTGGACGATTCTGTCGTTGATTCAACTGGAATTCGTTAAGAACTGTTGGCACGTGATTTACTGTTTCACATTCGAAGTCACCGCGACAACTAAGAACCTAGTAAACAGAGATTCATTAAAAAAAAAAGTGTGATTGAGACTTCTCATATATATGTACACACATAGTTATTTCTTTCCCGTTTGCGACATAACACGTTAGCGACATGTAATAGGTGGGTGTTGGGGAATAAAGAACTAAGGCTACTCTTCCTCTGCTTCTTTCATTTCAGCGTCCAACCAACACACCTGTCTTTTTAGGCTCTAGAAGTCAGCGAGAGGTCATCATTTTTACATACAATCACACCGTCATTTTTTTCATAGACTGTGGATAATAACATTCTCTGAATGTTCTGGCAGTTTCAGTTTCTATTCATTTGCGCATAAGAAACCATTCTTGCTCACTACTCGCCAATTTTCTACCAGTACCCGATATTGACAATATCAATGAATGATGCCTATAAATGTTTATCGTAGATACAACGATCTTTGTCATTTGATGATGTCGTCAGCACAGACCATGGCAGGAAAAGGTCTTTTCAATGTTTGTCAAATTGCAAAGGATTTTTTTTTCTATATGCGCGTTTAATTATCGATAGAAATGTGAATGTTTAAGTGTACCGCGCACACGCGCGCGCGTGTCCCGCACACACGCACACGCACACACACACAACACACACACACACACGCACACACACACACACACACACACACACACACACACACACACACACACACACACACACACACACACACACACTGCTTCGCACATTCCTGAGTGAAACAAGTGAAACTGGCAATAGGCAGTGCAGTATAATCATCATGTGCCTGTCTCAGTGTTCGCAATCTACCCATCTACGAGCCATCAGATCCGGTCAGTGTATACATCGTGTCAAGCTACATGTACCGCGAAGTCTGCTGTCGATTATGTCCCGGGTTAGTGTGATGACGCTGCTAGGGCCACTCTTTCATAGACCGTTAATCGCCACGTGTTTCGCAACCGTTCAAGTCGTATTGAATTCTGCTTGGTGTAATCTACTATGCCATCCCTCTCACGTGTCGCGCATCATGAAGTTAGGTCAGTACATTATCAGATAAAGAGCTTTGTGACGTTCCTTGCCTGATACGCATCGAAAGGATTTGGACTCCCAGTTCTTGCTGTGCAAGTTGTTTGTAGGGCAAAGTACAGACCTGCTGATGTGTACTGATAATGACACGAACTCATTTGAAATGAATTCAGTCCTATGTCCACAAACGTGATTGACTCCCCACTCTTTTATCAGTTATGTTTAAAAAAAAAAATGAAAACCTCAGACCAACAAATTCAAAATAACAGTATTCCTAGACTAAACGTTTAAACTCAAATTACATCAATACACTTGGTAATATAATGTTGAATGTTGCTCGTAAAGATGTTTCAGGTGAGATCATCTTCCTAACCATTTTTCTTTTCTTTTTCTTTTTTGTTTTTGCTCTGGAAACATTTCGCAATGGTTCATATGATTACATGCAGTTAAAATATGGAGCTTTTGCTAGTGTAATAAGTAAAACCATTGATAAGCAACAACAACTGAAACGTTTGGCCCAAATGTTGCCATGGTAATGGCCAAGCTTTCGGCCATCTGGGGAAATCTTGAGATTTTCTTACAGGAAAAAAAAAAAAAACTACACTCACATTAGAAACTAAACAATTACGCAAGTTGGCAGAAAATGGTAAGCATTATGTACAGTCAGAAAGAGTGTGTGTGTGTGTGTGTGTGTGTGTGTGTGTGTGTGTGTGTGTGTGTGTGTGTGTGTGTGTGTGTGTGTGTGCGTGCGTGCGCGTGCGTGCGCGTTGTGTGTGTGTGTGTGTGTGTGTGTGTGTGTGTGTGTGTGTGTGTGTGTGTGTGTGTGTGTGTGTGTGTGTGTGTGTGTGTTTTGTATCTTCAATAGGTACAGAGTTGCATATAGATAGATAGATAGACAGATAGATAGATAGATAGACAGACAAATAGATACATACACCCATACATATATATATACATACATTCATACATACGTACATACATACATACATACATGCATACATACATACATATGCTGAACTATTTTTGAGTAATATGATTTTTAAATAAACAAACTTTATAGCTTCATATCTGAAAATGAGTAATTAAATCCCCAAAAGTACACTACAAATATATACATATACTTTACCTGTATCTGCACGTCGGCTTTCATTGAAATGTACTAACAGATTTGCAGCAATCACTTGCAGATCGCTGGTCTACCATAGACAATTGCATTGCTTCACATATTTCACGCTGATGTTGTTTGTGTCATTTCTGACACCTAAAAATCTCTGTAATGACTTCAAGTAGACGGGCCACATCGAAGTCTGGCTTCCTGCATTAAGAGAAGTAAGTCCCAAACCTATGGCCAAGAGACCCTGTCA
>JADBJO010002964.1:170000-172500 GCA_016801955.1 Conus betulinus
GAGTGGGAGGAGGAATGGACTGGGGGTGGGGGTGGGGGGGGGGGGGGGGGGGGGGGGGGGGGGGGGCGATCTTTGTTGTGTGTCGAGGCACTGTCCTCTCTCTCTCTCTCTCTCTCTCTCTCTCTCTCTCTCTCTCTCTCTCTCTCTCAGCAATGGCCTAATCATGAATAAGTTATCTTGAGTCTCTCTCTCTCTCTCTCTCTCTCTCTCTCTCTCTCTCTCTCTCTCTCTCTCTCTCTCTCTCGGGGTACATAGAAATAGTTTAGAGGTCACGCTTACTGCACTCGTTCTGTGCGGGTCTTTTCCCTTGGATCTGGATAGCGTTGTGCCTCCAGACTCGTACCGTGGTTTTGCCTTCAGCACCATGCCTTGTCTCCCACTGTGTTCTCGTGCGATGTGTAGACGTCCTTTTTTGTTTTGTGTGTGTGTGTGTGTGTGTGTGTGTGTGTGTGTGTGTGTGTGTGTGTGTGTGTGTGTGTGTGTGTGTGTGTACAGTTTAAAAACAAATCGTGTGTTATTTGCTTATAGGCCTAAGGCTATAGCCAGCACCCATGCGCGCCCGTTCCCTTTACTTGTTGTGTGTGTGTGTGTGTGTGTGTGTGTGTGTGTGTGTGTGTGTGTGTGTGTGTGTGTGTTTAAAGAAGGTGGTATGATATTGACACGAATTAATAAACAGTGTGTGTGTGAGACAGACGTTGTCATTTATACTTGATAAGGACTTTTTCTGTTGTTATAATGATGTTCTGCTTGTTTATGCGTATGTTCCACCTGAAAATGCGCCGTATTATTCTACGTATGGATATATATAATTGTATTGAGATGTTAGAAGTAAGTGTGGTGGATAAGCTCTTTTCCTTAAGTGATAGTGATCTATTATTATGTGGAGACCTAAAGGCACAGACGTCAGATAATTTTCCTGAAAACAAACCAATTTTGATGAATTTCATATAAATCATAAACATCAAGCAAAAATACTAGAAAAAATGTTCTGAAGATAAGGTTTTAAACTCTTATGGAAAAAAAGCTATTAAACATGCGCACCACGTTAAGTCTGTATATTCTCAATTACGTATATTATGGCGACCTTCGGGGTCGTTTCACACACAGTTCTGATTTTGGTAATAGTGTTGATGACTATTTCTTAGTGAGGTCCAGCCTTTTTGACCTTTTAAAAGTGACAAATTAACTCTCAGGGTATTAGAGAGGACTGATTCAGATCATTTACCTATCGCTTTATACATTGATAAACCATATGAATTAAAATATGACAAGTGTTTTGTCTTGTGATTCGTTTGTCCACGGTTTTTTTTTGTTTGTTTGTTTGGGGTTTTGTTGTTATTGATTTTTGGTGGTGCACTAACATTAATATTCAAAGTTAATTTATTGTGACACATTGTTGGAAAAAGAACACAAAACAACATTTTTCTGACTTAATGAATTCATGAGATGTAAAAGCCAGCCTTACTGCTGCACACGAGATGATTAATGTCGATGTTGATATGGCACTGGATAGAGTTAACAAGATTGTCGAAAGACAAGCACAGTTAATGGGAAAAAAAAGATTACCAGTTGATATGAAAGTTAAACAGAATGATTGGTATGATCAGGAATGCAGTTACTAAGCGTAAGGTACGTAGACTGTTAAGGATATGTAGAAAAACTTTGGATATAAATGATACATCCTTCTGCTGTATTGCAAGACGTGAATATGAAAATCTGAGTTAAAAAAGAAGAAGAAAAATCACAATGACTCCTTGTTAAATGAATTTTTGAGTTCTAATAAAAGTCGACAGTTGTTTTGGGGAACAATGCGCAATATTTGTAAAACGAAATCACAGCCTCTAAACGATAAAACCATTTGTGAATGGTTTCAGCATTTCAAAAGTACACTAGATGAAAACGAACTAGTAGTATCAGAGCAAGATTACATGGAAAATACGGGAAATGCTATACGAGACAGACCTATAACAAGAGAGGATGTACTGCTGGCTATTAAGAGAATTTTTTTTTTTTAATGGTAAAGCTGCTGGACCTGACGGTCTTATCAGTGAATTTTTCAAGTATTCTGGAGAATCTGTGATTAATTTCCTGGGAAAGTTGTTAATTTGCCTGTTTGATAAAGGAGTTTACCCTGAAAGTTCGAACGAATGTAAAATTTTGCCACTGTTAGAAAAGGTGATGTGAATTATGTAAGTAACTACAGAGGCATCTCATTGTGTTTACAAAATATATAGCAAATTGTGTTGTGTTTTCATTTATTCTAAAATACAAGAATGGATAAATCTAAATTACATTCCTCATGAACATCAAGCTGGTTAAAAAAAATATTCCTCTATTGATCTTTGCTTACGTTGTTAGTTGCAGTACTAAAACAATTTGCAAATAAAAAAACAACTGTATGTCGCTTTTGTTGATTTTGAAAATGCATTTGACTCAGTTTCTAGGAAATTGATGTGGCCCGTTCTCTGAAAAATGGTATAAAAGGCAAGCGTTTAATTGT
>JADBJO010002964.1:177500-182500 GCA_016801955.1 Conus betulinus
ACTTCGGTTTATAGTCTCATTCGAAAGACTTTTTCGAGAATGGAGTCAGATACAATGTTACCTCCGAAGAACAAATCCCCCTATACCAAAACGGCCCCGACAGAGATTCCAACCCGCAGCAATAAGATCACTAGAATTACATGTCCGCCATTCTCCCAAGTGAACTATTCCAGCCCATTTTGCTTCCATCCTAAGTGCTAGGCTTTCCATAATCCATTAGGCCCCACTTATCCATTTTGCCTGTAGTCAGAATCTGAACCAGGGACAGAGAGAACGCGGAGCAAAAACAAACGGGAACGGGACTGTTGTCTCTGTTCTGCTTACTTGCCAGTTAACAATCATGATGCCTGCAAAAAGTGCTGCGGAACCGCCATTCAGATGACTCAAGAGGTACTTTCGTTCGCCTGAAAATGTCAGTCAGTGTTCAGTAAACTGGCCAGTTAATGTTTGTCATCAGCTGCCTGCACCTTTATTCGCTTTGTGTCCGCATTACAGAAACACGTGCACCGTGCAGGTGACACAGCTTTACGTCCGCTTCTCTGTTAAAACGCAAAGGGAAATGACCATTCACATCCTACGCCGTGCTGTCAAACGATAATGCTCTCTCTCTCTCTCTCTCTCTCTCTCTCTCTCTCTCTCTCTCTCTCTCTCTCTCTCTCTCTCTCTCTCCTGAGAGGCGATGTTGGAGGTTGATAATTAGGTGTGGCTCTGTGCGCTGGTATTGTTTAGAGAGATACCACATCACACACACACACACACACACACACACACACACACACACACACACACACACACACACACACACACACACTCACACACACAACTTCCCCTACCCCATCCACCATCTTTTCTCCTGTGCCCATCAAAAGCAACGAGTGTCAGTTCTGGTATATTCTGCAGCACATGAAAGAGAGAGAGAGAGAGAGAGAGAGAGAGAGAGAGAGAGAGAGAGAGAGAGAGAGTTGGTGTGTGTGTGTGTGGTGTGTGTGTGTGTGGTGTGTGTGTGTGTGTGTGTGTGTGTGTGTGTGTGTGTGTGTGTGTGTGTGATTGCATGCAGAGAGGGATAGAGAATATTCGCTAATCTGTTTATCTGGTGTGTTTTCAAGACAAACAGGAATTCCATCTGTTTCAGAACTGCAAGGCGTTTCGCACGTGCTTCACCAGCGACGAAAAGAAAAAAAAAACCCTCTCCGTCACAGCTTCGTGCAGCGACATCTCGGCCCCCTCCACCATGCGTCAGACTTTCCTGCTGCCTCTGCTGGCTCTGTACAGCCTGACGATGGAAGTCCACAGCAAGAGAGAGTGCTGGTCATCCCCATGCCTTTCACCAGCCACTCCAAATTCCACGTGAATGTAGCACGAGGGCTGACCAAACTAGGTCACCGGGTGTGGGTAGCCGTGCCGGACTATGTGGTGTCCAAGAAAGTTCTGGACACAACCAACCTAACCGTGGTGGAGTACCGGACCAGACAGCATGTGGAGGAAAAAGTTATGGAAGGGTTCCGAGACAATTTCTTTCGGGGAGAGGACGACGACTGGTTACATTCTTGAACGTCCTGATAGATTACACAGACGAGATGCTGACCAACGGAAGCTTTTTTCACCAAGTGCGAGCTCTCCAACCAGAGTTTGTCATTATGGACAACATTCCCAGTCTGAGAGTGCTGTCCATTATTCCGTACAGACTGGGAATTCCTTTCGCTTTCGTCGGCGTTGCGTATGACCCGGTGTCTCAGAGAATTCCATTCTCTCTAGCTACCAGCCCTATTGCACTCTTCGCTCATACTGATCGCATGACGTGGACTCAGAAGTTGCTGAACTCTCTCGTGTTTCTGGTGTCTGCATTACACGATTCCAGTACATATGCTGATTCTGTGTCTCGCTACGCCCCTGAGATGCCATACCTGCCCCTCGACATGCTGGTGGCCAAAGCTGACCTCTGGCTGGTGGAGACAGACCATGTCATGGACTATCCCCGGCCTTCCCTTCCCAATGTCAAGCTCATCGGTGGAACCGCCACAGGCCCGGCAAAGCCATTTGTCTCCTCCGTACAGTTCCTTCATGGACAGTGCCCACCAAGGCGTGGTCATCGTCTCCTTTCGGCAGCTACGTCCTGGACCTTCCTAAAGCCATCAGTGACAAGATCTTCAACGTCCTGTTGGAGCTGCCTTTCAAAGCTGTCTTCAGGTCCAATCGGAAGTCACCAGATCCTGAAAAGATTCTCACGGCATCCTGGATCCCACAGAATGACCTGCTGGGCCACAAGAATACCAAGGTGTTTGTCAGTCATGGCGGAAACAGCGGTCAGTATGAGGCACTCTTTCACGCCGTGCCGGTAGTAAGCACGCCCATCTTCAGCGACCAGCCGTATAACGCAGAACGCCTTCGTACCAAAGGCTACGGAGAGACTGTGGACATCAGATCAGTCAGTGCTGAAGAGCTGAAGGACGCCATTCTCAAGGTGGCCTTCAATCAAAGCTACAAAGACCGCATCACCAAGGCCTCTGAGATCTTCAAGATTGAATTCGGTGTACCCATGGAGAAAGCCGCCTTCTGGTTAAATCACGTGATGAAATATGGCGGAGAACACCTGCGCTCTGCGGGCCTTGATTTATCCTATTATCAGTTCCTCGGACTGGATATACTACTTTGCTTTTTGGGTGTCTTCTCTATAATACTTTCCCTCTTCGTTGGCTGTTTCTACACATGTTTACGATGCTTGTTGGGCAAACAGAAACAGAAAACTGAATGACCTGCAAGTACACTTGTTCATTTGAAAGAGAACAAAACACATATCTGAAAACTCTGTAGAGTTTTTTTTTTGTCGATCCATTTTCGTCAACCAGCTTCACATCTCATGTGTCTGTAGAATCCTGTTGATGGTTCTGTCGTTGCCATATTGACTCATCAGACTCCGGTCGGTCACGTGTCCTGTTCAGTGTGTAGAATGAACGGTTTGGCTGTGAGAGGCTGATGTCGGCGAAGTGAACAAAGAATGGCTGTTGCCTTTAACGTCGCAAAAGAACATGAACATTACAGACTCCTTAACCCGTTTTACAACGGAATACAACTTTGGTGACGGAGTCAGACTGATGCAAGACTAAACTTTTAGGCATAGGTGTAATGATGAAATTGTGTGTATGATTATCATGATTTTTTTTTTAATTTTGCCGAGTATTTGGCGATTTTTTTACAAATATCATGCAGATGTTTTTTGTTTCTCATTGACCTTCATGGTAGATACGTTTGTAACCGACCGACCTGACCATCATGCAACACTGAACGTTGAGTTAGCTGTATGATAAAACAAAACGATGGATACCTTGGTGTGATAACGTGAAGATCAGCAAAAGTTTCAGGCCTTGCACACACACACACACACACACACACACACACACACACACACACACACACACACACACACACACACACACACGTGCATGCACACACGCTGGAACATGCACATGCACGCACTCACGCGTGTACACAAGTTCATAAACCCCCCGACCCTCCCACACAGACACACACACACACACACACACAGACACACACACACACACACACACACACACACACACACACACACACATATGGTCACCCGCGTGTTCGCTCGCACACACACAAGCATATACACACATGCATAACGCACGCGTGGCCACGCACACACACACGCGCGCGGGTGCGCGCGCACGCGTTCGTGCGCACACAAACAAAAGCTCTCTCTCTCTCTCTCTCTCTCTCTCTCTCTCTCTCTCTCTCTCTCTCTCTCTCTCTCTCTCCAAGTCTAAATCCACGGTAAATCCACTATCGATGGACCAGAATGAGTTCCAGTCATTCACAGTGGAACCTTTTGTGAGTACCAGCCAAACTTCACCGGCAAATCAAATACCGCCAGGGACCAGATCAGGAGGGGGAACAAATGTGCTCAACGTGCACAGTCATTTTCCAAACAGTCTCATGAGACATGGGGAACATCTGCACCCCCCCCCCCCCCCGCCCCCGCCCCCTCCCCTCCCCCCCCATCTCCCACCCTCATACCCACCCCTCCCCACCCCACCCCCAACTCCACCCCCAACAGAAACTGATCTACAGATTCTGACAGCTCCATTCACATTCAAATGCACACATACTTGCCTTCACGTGCACGCTCGCGCGCGCGCACTCGCACACAGACGCACGCACGCGCACACACACACACACACACACACACACACACACCCACACACACACACACGCTCGCGCGCGCGCGTGCGCGCACAGGCACACACACACGCGTTTCATCTATTCGCTCATTTGTTCATTCATTCTGTTACTTATTCTTTCGTTCGTTCATTCATTTGTTTGGTTCTTTATACAGAGATAGTCACTTTTACCTAATTTAAATGTTGTGTGGACTGTTTTGATGGATGTGCGATAACGATGGGTAATCTTTGTATGTTATACACTAGCAAGAGACAGGGCTAGACAGGGGAGGGTGAGAGGGAGGGGAGGGGGCAAAGTGTGGTGATCGGGTGGGTGGGTGAGTGAGGTGGGATGGGAGGCTTAGGATGCATGTCTTTCTCTCTTTCAAATGACACATGTTTAATTGATCTAATTGTTCGAACCAGTCAGCGCACCATACACCACTACAGGAAATAAACCCAGACGCCATTGTATCAAACGACAAAACATTAACGTCAGGAAAGCAAACGTCCATCCGTTGGGAAACGTACAGACATTGCATGGTGAGTATGAGTCAAGAAGAGGGGGTAACAAAACAAAGTGGGAGAAAAAAAAAAAGGAAAAAAAGAAAATGAAATACATGGAGGTTGGAGGACACATTAAAAAAAAGAAGAGAGGGGAACAAAATCTGATCTAGGTTGTGTTATGTCGACCTTAGCACAGATTTGCTGGATGAGAAGGGGGGGGAGCCCAGGGGGTCTGGGGGGAAGGGGGGGGGGTGACGTGGGGGGGGGGGGGGGGGGGGGGGATAAAGAGGGGGGGGATGGGGTAACCATGGT
>JADBJO010002964.1:187500-190000 GCA_016801955.1 Conus betulinus
TGCACACGTTTATGAATGCGGGAGCGCGCATGTGTGTGTGTGTGTGTGTGTGTGTGTGTGTGTGTGTGCGTGCGTGCGTGCGTGCGTGCGTGCGTACGCGTGTGCGTGTGTGTGTGTGTGTGTGTGTGTGTGTGTGTCGCGTATGTGCGTATGTGCGTGTACGTGTGTGAGTGTTTAATCGTGTTAATATGAGAGTGCAAGCTCTGTGTGTGTGTGTGTGTGTGTGTGTGTGTGTGTGTGAGGGAGTAGGGGGCCTGCAGAGACTGAAAGAGAGAGCCAGGGCAGACGGAGAAATAGGGCTGGAGGAAGGGAGTGGAGAGGCTGAGGTGAGGGGGGGAATTCAAAGGGTAGAGAGGAGGGACTAATGGAGGATGGGAGGGGGGAGGGGGAGAGAAAGGGAAGAGGAGGCGAGCAGGGTAGGGGGTGATCAGACGGGGGTGAAGAGGCGTACGACAGGTGGAAAAAAAAAAAATTGACGAGGAGAGGGTGGAATGTGTCTAAGGGACATAATCGCTGTAACAAAATCCGCAGCAAGCGCTTTAACTTAATGGTTTATCTCCCCTGTCATCAAGGGGGTTGGGGGGAAGAGGTGGTGGGAGGACACGAAAGGTGGAATTTTTTTTTTTTTGTAACCACCATCACCATCATTATCACTAGCAGTTATAGTAGCAGTAATAATAGTATCATTATTATCATCATCATTATCAGTATCATTATCATTATTGTCATTATCATCATTATTCTTATTTATAGTAGTAGTAGTAGTAGTAGTAGTAGTAGTAGTATCATCATTTCCCAAACGGGCAACGACATTAACTACCTACTTCTGCTTCCTCCCCCCCCCCCCCCCCCCCTCCCCCCCCCCCCACCCCTCTCTCTCTCTCTCTCTCTCTCTCATGAACAGAATTTTTGTTTGGCCAGTCATGATTTTTTTAAAAAAAAAATGGTATATCAGACGCATGTTTTGTATAAGGAGGTTAAAACTAGAGTTCGTTGGTGCTAAACTGACAGATTACAGTAACTGTACGGCTGGGCTTCAGCATAGTGATGCTTGCAGTCCTGCTCTGTTTTCCCCCTCTTCATCAATGAGCTAGCCACTGAAGGGATCAACAGTGGAAGACATGGGGGCTTTGCTGACACTGGAAGCTTATGAAATGATTATTCTTTTATTAGCGGATGATTTTTTTGTTTGTTTTGTTTGTTTTTGTTTTGGATATCGGAGACTGTTGATGGTTTACAGACTCAACTCAATAACACACGGTGCGGCTGCTTCTCTCCAACTGGAGGTTATTTTGTCCACAAGTAACATTACTGTATTTCGTAAGGGTGGTTCTTTTAAGTACAGAGAGAAAGGTGGTTCTATAAAGTCTCAGTGCCTGTTGTGAATGCTTATAAGTATTTTTGGTATAGTTTTCTCTACACGTTTGAATTTGGTTGGTGCGTGCAAGGATCTTGGAAGCAGGGCCAAATTGTGTTGCTGTGTATTTTGAAAACGTTGTATATCATCAATAATACGTCTTGTAATGTTTTTCTCAAGCTGTTTGATTCAGCCAGGGTTCAGCCAGTTGTACGGTGTGGGTCTGATTTGTAGCGGTTAGATAGCGCTGCCATATACTGTGAATCTGTGCACCTTTTCGCACCAAAAAAGGTTCTTGGGCGTGGACAGGCGAACGCCTAGTGATCTCGTTTATGGTGAGACGAACAGATTCCCCATGTACATAGTTTCAGCACTTACATGCATCCACTGCTGGTTGAATTTACTTCATATGTAGGCGCACAGATAACCACGCCAAGCTTTTAACGTGTTACATGGTCTCGGTGCTGGGGGCGGCGGGGGTGGGGGGGGGGGGGGGGGGGGGCGGGGGGTGGGGAGGGGGGGGGAGGGGGGGAGGGGGGAGGGGCGGGGGGGGTGGGGAGGGGGGGGACAGGGGAGGGGAGATTGGATAGTACATTACATATTTGTCTGTTTGAGTATTGTTTTTGGTTTTGCTTGGATCAAGGTGTTGGAAATGTTAAGCAGTTTTTACATTGTTTTCGTCAACAATTGGTTGACTGCACTTAGCAAAAATGGGTCAGACCATGTGCAATACAGCCAAAGGTTTGATTTCTATAGATATAAATGCAAAGTTAATTGGGTTTTTTTTTGTGTCATTGTTTATCTCACTTTAGAAATGGACAGACGCTTGAAGTGTATCGTGACCAAATTCAGGTTTGGAACATCAGAATTAGCAGTTCACAAGTTTAGAAACAAAACCATTGTTGATGGCAATGACTTGTGTCCGATTTGCAGTCTCCCGAAAATGAAATCCATTTGTTCTTTGCATCCAGGCCTGAAGAACATAAGAACAGAATTCAAACAGCCAAAAGTTTGCAGACAGCCTTCATTACCTATATGGACTATACTGATGTCGCTTACTTCATCGGAATTTGTTGGAAATTTGCTTTTGTTTTGTGGAAGGCATTTAAATTTAGAGAAACACCTACCTCTTGATGTTCTGAA
>JADBJO010002964.1:200000-202500 GCA_016801955.1 Conus betulinus
TTTTATCTCGTGTGGACCAAGATAATGGCTAGTCAGAATTCGAACAGATTTTCTTTCAGACCACTTTCGTTATAAGGTAACATTCATCTTGTTTGTATTGAAGATGAAGTGGATTTTCCACGGAAAGAAGCTGATTTCGAAACTGACTGATTACACTTCGTCTGTTTCTTTGCGAGTTCTGTCTCAATTATTTAGGAATAGTAAAACTATATTGGAGTCCATGATTCGTCCAATTTTGTAAATTTCCTTGCGATTGGGCCACAAAGTACGCCATGCACACCTGTTTTTTCTTCTTTCTTCTTTTTTTTTTTTCTCTTTTTTTTCCATTTGCGTAGTGTCACTAACACGTTCTGTCACAAACGGAAAGCAAACCAAAACGCGTTTTCTAAAATAACGAAGTCTTGATTGAACTTTTATTTGATAAAGCTCGTGTTGTGTGTGTGTGTGTGTGTGTGTGTGTGTGTGTGTGTGTGTGTGTGTGTGTGTGTGTGTTGTTGTTGTTGTTGTTGTTGTTGAGTTTACCTCGTTTTTGTTTTGTTTTGTAGTAGTTGTAGTTGTTGTTAGCAGGAAAAGAACATAAGTAGATCAATCCGAAATGACTTTTTGATCAGTTTGACGTCCGATTCGCGGGCTGCAACCATCTGTAGCCAACAGTGACAGTGGGTGATTCCCCGTCACTCGAGTTAACATGTACAGTGGTGACCAGTCAGACCCTGGTGTCCACCTTGTTATCGCGTGACCTGTGGTGACAAACTAGGACGACCCAAGTGTGGGGTCAAGTGACGGGCAAGGTTGGAAAGATGCCGAGGTGGACTGGTGTTTTTTTTTTTTTTTTTTCTTTTTTTTTTTTTTTTTGAGAGGAGGGGGGGGGGGGGGGGGGGGGGGGGGGGGGGGCGGGGGGATCTGGGACATTACGAGGGCACAGGGGAAGGTTTCAAGGTTTAAGGTTTCAAGTCGTTTGAATTCTTCTGTCTGTTACGTGCACACGCGCCACATGTGGGTGCGCTCGCACCGGCGCGCCGTATGCATACGCATATTATATGCATACATACATACCGAGAGAGAGAGAGACAAACAGACAGACAGACAGGCAGAGAGGTAGACAGACAGACAGACAGACAAACGTCACTCACGTACGTACGCACGCACGCACGCACGTACGCACGTGCGCGCGCGCGCGCGCGCACACACACACACACACACACACACACACACACATACACACTATTTCTGATTTTGTCCACACTGAACGACTCCCCTTGTTCAAACGTCTGCCTTTCTTGGACGTCCCAATCTTTGTCCGATAGACATTCGTCTCCCAGTGAAGACGCTTCACCTGCCTAACGACTTTTTTCCCTGATAAAATTTCTGCCTTCGTTCTCAACAGACTGATTTCCTAGTAGACCCCCCACCCCCACCCCCTACTCCCAGTTCCCCTCCTCCTACTACTCTCACCCTCCACTTGTATTCACAAAGGCATTTTGTGTACTTATTTGTTGGTGCAGAAAAGTAGTGATCGGGTTCAGGTTGTACATAGGGGGCTCTCTCTCTCTCTCTCTCTCTCTCTCTCTCTCTCTCTCTCTCTCTCTTACAGCAGGGTAACATGGGATCAGTTTTAAAAAGGTACTTATTACAACCTAACAAAGCGCCAGCATAGGCCTATCTGGAGGTTTCACTGCACCTGTAGCTTCGGTTTCCTGGTGAATTCTTCTTCAAAGAGGAGAGAACGGACATCTGTTGTCTTTCTCTATAATCATAGCCCGGCAAATCTTTATTAGGACCTGAACTGCGTAAAAAAAAAATCTTAAATAAATGTCAGCGAACCGCCCAGAGAAACGTGGACAAACGAGTCACATGTCTTGTGACTCGTTTGTCCACGTTTCTCTGGGCGGTTCGCTGACATTTATTTAAGATTTGTTTAGATTTCCGCCTGCAGTCGTTTCACTTTGCGTAAAAAAAAAAAGTTAACAAAAAGTGCGTACAAAAATTAACAAAAGAGGGGGAAGGTACAGGAGGGACGGGGGGGGGAAGGGGGGGGGGGGGGGGGGGGGTGTTGAATATCATTTGTCGACCTCTAACGTCCACCCAGAAGTGTTTTGATCTGCCCTGTGTTGCTTACACATTCCTCCTCATAACAGCATCCTGCATCAGTTCCCTGTTGTACCATGTTCCAGCGACGGCCGTAAAGAACAAACTGTCTTGTGCCGTTTGCACACAGACCACTCCTTTTGCCACCCATTCCTGTCTGTTCAACGGTGACGAAGCTCCGTGGTGCATTCCATGTCATGTACCACTCACAATGAAACATTTTCTTTTAAGATGTTGGGACTTGGCATGACGTGAGACATAAACACTTGACAGCAGATTCCATGAAACCCTTGTCCAGAGATGTCCCACCTAATGTGATTTTTTTCTATTTTCAATTTCTGAAAGAGGTAACATTTTTCATCTGATGTGAGATTTTACGGAAGAAAGACTTTAACGAAATTTCGTGGGGGTG
>JADBJO010002964.1:212500-215000 GCA_016801955.1 Conus betulinus
GATTAAGACCAAAAGATACTGATGTAACATATTTCTCTCATCTTTGTAAAGACCAGGTTTAGCGTTTTTCTACACTTGCAGTTACGTTTTTAATGGTGATGAAGACACTGTCTTATGGACTGGGAAAAGATATGATAGTCTTTTCGGGCAGATTTCCAGCTCCTTTCCCCACTACTGATCTGCTGTTTAAAAAAAAGAAAGAAAGGGAGCACATGCAGAACACTTGAGTTTCCTTTACCCAACCCCACACCCCGCCCCCCCCCTCCCTTTTTTTTTCCATGCAGCCTGAGTTGCACGGAAGTCCATAGTGCATCTTTGAAGAAACATTTCGCTCCGTTCCCCCCTCCCGTACACGAACTTCTTTCCCTCGAAGTATTGAAACTGATTTACTTAAAGATAGTTAGCATCATCAATATGAAAACTTTCCTTTCGTACCCCTCTTCCTCAGAAAAGAGCATCTTTCCGTCAGACAGTAAATCTGATTTCAGTTTCAGTTTCATCAAGGAGGCGTCTCTGCCCGCGGACTAGTCCATATACGCTACACCGCATTCGCTAAGTTCTGAGACCGCACTACGCATGGTTTTAAGCTGACGGATAAATGAATATTTACAACTAAGATGAGAGAATTGAAGAAGAGGGTCTCGTGGCTACGACTTAGCAGATGTCTGACCTATGCATTAGCCCAATGCGCTGGTCAGACCTTGAGTGCCAACCTAACATTTTTGTTTGTTTTTTTTTTGTTTTGTGTGTGTGGTGAATGTACACGAGTGTGTATGGCTGTGTGGGCATGGGCCCATTAGTGTGCGTGTGCGAATGTGTGTGTGTGTGTGTGTGTGTGTGTGTGTGTGTGTGTGTATGCGCATGCGTGCGTGCGTGTTTGTGTGTGAATGTAAACGCACTCGCGCGCGTATGTACGCGTGCACGCACGCGCACGCGCGCGTGTGTGTATGTGTGTGTGTGTGTGTGTGTGTGTGTGTGTGTGTGTGTATGTATGTGTGTGTGTGTGTGTGTGTGTGTGTGTGTGTGCATTTGTGCGTTCATGTGTATGCGTGCATCTGCGAACACGTCTTAGTGTCAACGTGCACATGTCCGCATGTGTATATGTGTGTGACTAGGAGCGAGCGAACGTATGCGCGCATGTTGTGTATGTGCATGTGCGCACGTGTGTGTGCATGCGCGTGTTTTGTGTGTGTGTGTGGGGGGGGGGGGGGGGGGGGGGGGGCGTTGTGCGTGTATGTAGTGACTACATGCGTGATTGTTCAGAAGATGATTTAGGAACAAGAACAAGACCAACAACATGTACGTGCACGCACGCGCGCGCACGCCTGTGCGTGCGCGTGCACACACACAACAACAACAACAGCAACAAAACAACAATAAGAACAACTCCTCCCCCCCCTCACACACAGTTTTTGCGCTCGCGCGCGCGCGCGCGCGCACACACACACACGCACGCACGCACGCACGCATTCACTCTCTCACACACACATTCACACAGCAGCGCATGCACACTCATGTCCATGGACTCTCTTTAGCTAATTAATACGCTGGGCGCCCTGAGCGATTCAAAGTCTTATCTCAGTTGACGCGTGTTTGATCATTTGTGTCTGTTACTGGGAAGGCCCAGTATGAGTTTGCCCCAATCTCTAGGAGTCTTCACAATGTTGGCCTTGAGATTATTCCAATGTTTGGTTGGTGATGTTTTTTGCTCTTCCCTTGAGTCTGGATGTGCGGTTTCTTCCTCTCTTGATGTTCAGATCCGAAAGATGGTCTATGTTATAGTGACTTTGTTCTTGTTTGCTTAAGTGATTCTTCAGATTTCTTATCGCAGTCAGATCGGTCAAGCGGTAATCCAGTTCTTATCGTTGCCTTGCCAGCCAGTGTGTCTGTTTCATTTCCTTTAATTCCAGCATGTCCAGGGCAGTACATCCATATGAGTCTCTCCAATGGAAGGCTGCGCATTAGTTCATTCCAAGCAGAGCTTCCCATTCCACTTTTCACTTTCTGAAGTAGGTTCATGGAGTCAGTCAGTATCATGGCTTGTTGAGTTTGAAACTGGCTTATGGATGAAAGCCAGTGGAGTGCTTGTGTAACTGCTTCTGCCTCCATTGTTAACCTGAAGTTGTTAAACTGTGTGCACCAGTGTCTTCTGGATAGATAGTTTGGCCATTTTACGTCACTGTGTATCTCCAGCCTGACTTACCTTTGATGACAGAACCGTCATTGTATATTACAATATCATCTTTTGTGCAAACGTCTGCTACCTGCATCTGAATTTCTGCGTTGGTTTTGCCTTCTGGCCATTCTCGACGATGTCTTTCACGTTCTGGAGCGATGGCATTTTGGTAGAGGTGTTTCATGTGGTCTAGATACTTCTCCCATTCCTTGGTTGCTCTGACTTCTGCTAACTGGCACACAAGCTGTATACCGTATTCTGCCTGTCCCATCCATGATTTTCCATGTCCTAGCCGAGTGTCTTTCGTTTCCTTGACCGCCGCAT
>JADBJO010002964.1:217500-225000 GCA_016801955.1 Conus betulinus
TGTCCTGAGAGAAGGCTGCCAGGAGAGGTGTGGTGGATATAACTAAACAGCGCTGTTGTAATCTACCAACAGTCTGCCGCGATGTAGCGGACAGGGGCGGCCAGTGTTTGAACTCGCGTTGCTCAGCCTGTCAGACCCCAGAACTTTGGCTGCGTCTGCCGGCTTCAACCGTCTGGCCAGAAGCGCAGACACTGCGCCCAGTTTTCTGTTCCCAGTGTAGAGCACAACACGGCTGGTTCCTCTTCCTCCCGAGGACAAAACTGAAACGGGAACCGTTAATCCGAGGACATCGTAAAAGCCAGGGCTTTCGATTCTTTGTGACAACGACCTCTCACACCCGCTTAGATACGCGACTTTTTGTCTGTCTTTCTTGCGTTCTTTCCTTCTCTCTTACTTTCTTTCAACTGGGGCAAACTCCCGTTTTGTTAAGTAAAATTGGTAGTCGAATCGCTGATTCCAGTCAGTCTAGGGGAAAAATCTCATGAACACCTAACGGACTTGACAGCCGCGCGGTGTCTCCTCTGTTGGGTTGCCGCAGGACGATTGACACTGATGTCCCTGTGCACTGCAGGTTCTCGGGCTGCAAAAGGACAAACTGGGTGTGGCTGTGTATAGTGGAGCCGGAATGGCAGGCGTGGGAGTAGTGCCACCCAGAGGACACGGATGATGAGAAAAGAAAAGCTTGAGGGTTTGGAGGAATGTTGGGGGGGGGGGGGGGGGGGGGGGGGGGGCGTGGTGGGGGGGGGGGGAGCTGAATATCTTCAGTGCATTTGAATTTCGTTCCGCTTTTACGTCGACGCTTATCAAAGAGATTAAAGCTGATCGCGATAAGCAGTTCATGAGAAACGGGGGATAGTTGGGGGACAATCTCACACCACAGCTACACCACCAGGACAACAACGCGCTGAGAGGGGAAGTCAAAATGGCAACGTGTATGCTGGGCATCAGAGGGATCGAACTCGCGACCAGAGACTGCGAACACGCAACTGTCTTACCACTGAACCAACCACGCGCCCGTTTTATCTGAGTTATCTTTTAAAATACATGTTGTTCCGATAGCGAACGGCGAAGCACGTCATCAGTTGAAACCAGCCTCGACGCTCGAAGGATTTGCCACAGTCTGACAGATGATATGTGAGTTGCTAGAGTTTCATAGCTTTTCACAGCAGAGAAATCATAAACACCAACGTCAATGACAAATATAGCCCTGCAGATTACGAAATTACAAACGTAGCTCAAACCTTCCACAACAGCGACGGAAAGTCGCAAAAGTTAAAACCGACAGCTAACGCTGTGGAGCGCAGATTCATGTGTAGAAGACAGCATCAGTTGCTTAAAAAGAATAAAAAAAAGGGGGAGTAAGCGATGACAAAGAACAATCAGGAAGGAAGATTTGACACCCCCCCCCCCCCCCCCCCCCCCCCCCCCCCCCCCCCCCCCCCCCCCCCCCCCCCCCCCCCCCCCCCCCCCCCCTGTTGTATGACTAGGTCGCGACCTTAAGCATCCAAGACAAACATCGGCAGATTTGTTTCAAAGAAATAAAATAAGAAGGAAGTAAGGAAAGGGATGAAGGGAAGGAAGAGTGGAACTCGAAACCCCTCTCGCTTCGTGACACAAACTGCGTCCTCCGGAAAGTAAACACAGCATCAGCAATTGCTTTAACAGAAAGAAAAGAACGAGAAACAAAGAGGAGAAGTATGGAGGAGGACAGATTCGAACATGAAACTCCACTCATCTTGTAACCTGGCTTCACCACTCCTCCCCATGCTTCGCGGAACGTCCTGGCTGCTGCTGCTGCTGCTGCAGCTGCAGCATCAACTGGAGTTCGCGTGGGCCGTCTCCAAGAACCTGACCGTGGGGGTGATTCTGCCCCAGGACAACCGATACATGTGGTCGCTGCCCAAGACCCGTTTCGCCGTCGAGTTCGCCATCAACACGGTGAAGCAGAGGAACCTTCTACCTGGATGGACGGTGAGTTAGTACCACGTAACAAACAAGAAGGGTACCTCATCTTGCTTCATGATGAAATGAATACGCGATGATGAAATACATACGCGATGGTGAAATAAATACGCATTGATGAAATAAATACGTGATGATGAAATAAATACGCGCCCATCACTCCAAATGAATGCTGCGTTTTCCTTCCTGTTTCCGTTTCGATCTTCTTCTTCTCCTCCTCCTCCTTTTTCTATCTTTTTTTTTTCTCTCCTGTTTTCTCACTCACTGTTTGTCTTTCAGTGAAGGCGAACTCCCGGCACTTCAAGGGTTTGAAGACAACATGTCTGTTGCAAGTCACTGAGCAAGCCAAGGACTTTTTCTGGCATTCCTTCTTTCCTTCCTTCCTCCTTCCTTTTTTCTGTCCTTTCGCCCTGTCTTTTATGACGTTTCCTTTCCGCCTTATTTTTGCTTTTCTGTTCGCCCCCCCCCCCCAACCCCAACACACACACACACACACACACACACACACACACACACACACACACACACACTCTCTCTCTCTCTCTCTCTCTCTCTCTCTCTCTCTCTCTCTCTCTCTCTCTCCTCCTTCCTTTATTCCTTCCCGCCTCTCTTTGGTCCCCCCCCCCCCCCTTTTTTTTTCTGTCCTTCCCGCCCGCCTTACCCTCCCTTTTCTCTTACGATTGTTTTTTTTTTTTCTCTCTAACCTTTTCAAACTTCTTTTTCTGTCCTTTTACGCGCTTTTTTTTTCTATTCTCTCTTCCTTCCTTTTTGTTCTTTTTTGGTAACCTTTTTTCCCCTTTCTTTTGTACCTTATTCACCCGTTCCTGCCTGCCTTCCTTCATGCCTGCCTTCTTCATTCGTTCTTCCTTCCCTCATTCCTTCCTCCTCCTCTTTGTTCTTTCTTTCCTTTCGGCGTTCCTTTCTACTTCCTTCTTTCTGTTGTCAAAAGTGTCCTGTGGGCATGCTTGGGGGGGGGGGGGGGGGGGGGGGGGGGGGGGGGGGGGGCTCTTCTCAGTACGATCAATTCCTCCGGCTTCATGAAGTTAGTGCAAGTAGCTTCTTCTTTTTCTGTCACTTTCTAAACTAACCCCGTCCTTTATTTTCTGGACTTTTCCTTTCTTTTTAACTATCGTCGACTGTTTTTCTGGGTTTGTGGACCATTCTCCAGTCTTTGCACTGGAAAGTCTGCTACACTTATTTCTGGCACAATTCAATACACGCCAGTTTTGTTGTGGTTTGTTTTTGTGTTGTTGTTTTTTTTTTGGGGGGGGGGGGTCTTTTCTTATCTGGCGACTAGTTAATGGTAATGCAATAGTACGCACGGTCCAGGATATACACCAACCGTCTGTTCTGCAGAGTCTGTCCATTTCAGGATTTGGCCGTTTCAGGATGTGGACCATTTTAGGATATGACCATTTCAGGATCTGACCGTTTCAGGATATAACCATCCCATGATCTGACCATTTCAAGATCTGACCATTTCAGGATGTGTCTTCTTCTCCCCCCCTCCCCCTCCCCCTCCTGTCAGTCTGGCACAGCCCTGCAAAGACTCTTGTGTGGTCGGCTGGGCCGGAATAATGAAAAGTAAAGAACTCTTGTCTTCAGGTGAACGTGGACTACCGCGACTCGAAACTGTTCGGAGACGTTTGGGTCCACTGCAGGCCATCCGGCTGTTCTACAACCAGCAGCAGCCCCTGGTTTCCTGGGCCCCGCCTGTGACTTCGCCGTGGCCCCCGTGGCCCGCTTCACCAAGTACTGGGGCGTCCCCATCATGACGTCCGGAGCGCGCTGGTCAAGGTAGGAGGGCAGACCGCCAGGCTTGGTTGGCTGAGGTTAGCTGCGGGTGCTGACACACTCCTGGGGGTGTTTTCTGCTGGGTGTGTGGATCCGTCGCTGGAACGTGCGCTTTGTATCCACTCATCGTCATGATGCAAGTCTGTCATGAGTTCCATAGCCGTAGGGTCGTTTTGGGTTTACCACTCCAACTGACAATCCTCCAGATTTCAAGGATGATTCTTAGCGAGTCCGTCAAAACTAAAGACAAAGAGGCTACAAGACAAAGCACAACGCGTTTCGACCTCTTAGGTCTTCTTCAGGCAAGATAAACAACATTCAGAACGATGAAAACGGAGAACGAGCAATCACTTATCTTCTCATTTTTGGCGCTTGTAAACGTGTTTGTCCTTTTTTTTTTTTTTTTTTAAATTTTCTTGCGGACTCACTAAGAATTGTTAAGATTTGTTTTCAGTTTCCGCCTGCAGTCAAGTCACTTTGACAATCCTCCTCCATCATTCTTCTCCTGTCCTCTGTCGGTCTTTGGAAATCGCCAAAGATCAGACCTGTGTGCATTGCTGGATGTTGCCCTCCCACCTCTGTCTCTGTCTGCCCGGTCGTATGTTTTCTGGTGCAGTGCAGCGCTAGACGGATGATCAAGAGACGTGACTGGACCATGTCGCTTTCGTTCCTTGACTATTGTCAGCAGATTTTCAGAGCCGTCAAAGGCTGCGTCTGTTTTGTGTGTATGTGTGTGTGTGTGTGTGTGTGTGTGTGTGTGTGTGTGTGTGTGTGTGTGTGTCGTCAGTACAACTTTGAGTTAATCTGACAATAAATTGGTTTCAGTCAGTCAGTGTGTGTTGTTGTTTTTCTTGCGTGCTTCCTCGGAGGTGGCATGGGCTTTGTAGAAGATGCGATGGCATTTCGTTTTTAGATGAAACAAACGTGTTACAAAACAAAACTGAACAAGCTAGGCTGATTGATTTTGTTGATGCCATCTTCCTTTCTGCCCTCTGGTGGCATTTCCCCCATGCTGCTCGCTCGTTCTGGGCTGACCCATCTGCACCCACGCCCAGGTCTGTGCCGTTGAAATCCAAGCTGTGCAGGAAGCGATCAGTAGGGAGTCTTCGTGAGGCAACCCACCAGAGGAGACACTGCGCCGCTGCCCAGCCACATCGGCGTTCAGTGGTGCCGGTTACGATTTAAGGGGGGTAAAATAGAAGTTGGGTGTACAAAAAAAAAACAAAAACAAAGAAAACGCCACACATAAAAAAAAATGTTCCGTTTGTAGAAAAACTGACCACTGAATATGGAAACAGCGCGCACATACATACACCACGCATGCACGCATACACACACGTACACACACACACACACACACACACACACACACACACACACACACACACACACACACACAGATACTTTATTCCCTTTCCCTCTTCTCCCCAACTCCCCGCCCCCCCCCCCCCCCCCCCCCCCATCCCATACCCTTCAGATTTTTATTTTAAAATCTCCAACCCCCCCCCCCCCCCCCCCCCCCCCCCTTGACTGTGCGAAAACCGCCAAGGAGCTGTCTCCAGTAATACGAACCCTTGTACCTACCCACCTCCTCCCTCCCCTCTTCCCTCCCCCCTTCCCCGACGACACTTCCCTCTCTGTCTGTCTGTCTGTCTGTCTCTCTCTCTCTCTCTCTCTCTCTCTCTCTCTCTCTCTCTCTCTCCCCCCCCCTCTCTCTCTCTCTCTCTCTTTTTCATTATCTTGGGGTCGTCGGGGAACCCTTCTGTCTGTCTGTCTGTCTGTCTCTTTCATTCTCTTCGGGTCGTCGGGACACCCCCCACGACGGCTGTGCCGCGCTGTTCCTCCCCTAGGCTTTCGGGGACAAGAGTCGGTACGGTCTGCTGACCCGCATGGTGGGCCCCTACACCAAGGCCGGCGACTTCTTCTTCGTGCACATCTTCCGGCGCTTCGGCTGGAAGACGGCGGGCTTCCTCTACCACGACGCGGGCGGCAGGGACCGCTCCAGCTGCTACTTCGTGGTGGACGCCCTCCTCACCGTCATCCGCGTTACAGCGGCCAGGTCCCCTGGTGGACCAGGCTGGCCGACAACAACCGGGACTACCTCAAGATCTTGCAGGAAGCTCGCTCCACACCAGAAGTAAGCGCGCGCGTTTCTGCCTCTGTCTGTCTGTCTGTCTGTCTGTCTGTCTCTCTCTCTCTCTCTCTCTCTCTCTCTCTCTCTCTCTCTCTCTCTCTCTCTCTCTCTCTCTCTCTCTCTCTCTCTCTCTCTCTGGCTGGCTGACTGGCTGGTTGTCTGTCTCTCTCTCTGTCTCTCTTTGTCTGTCTGTCTCTCTCTCTCTGTCTCTGTCTCTTTCTCTGTCTAACGAAAAGAATAGTCTGCACTCTGTAGGGGGCTAAGAGAGATTTAAGGCCAGCGTGTTTGCTTTTTGAAGTGCTGAATCTATTAACTCTTTTTTTTCTTTGCATTGTGTTGTGAGTATTCTACGTTCTATATGTATTGAGAACTTTTTTTTTTTTTTTTTTTTTTTTTTTGCATTCACGAAAAGTCTAGACTTTTTAAGACTAAACTATACTGCATTGGTTGACGCTAGGAGCTTTGAGACTGGCATATTCTGCTTCCTGACGTTCCTTAAACTATAAAACTGAAGTAAGTGTGTGTGTGTGTGTGTGTGTGTGTGTGTGTGTGTGTTTGTGTGTGTGTGTGTGTGTGGTGTGTGTGTGTGTGTGTGTGTGTGTGTGTGTGTGTGTGTGTGTGTGTTCATCTGAAGCTGTTCATGTTCTCACTGGTTTGGTCTGGAACATGTAACAGAAACAATACCCTGAAGATTCAAGTCGAAAGTACAGATAGAATATGATCAACACAACAAGAAAATACTACAATCCCGTAAGGCGTATCGGAGCTGTAACGAAATACATGTACTGCAGGGTAATAATGGATGGTTAAGCAGGTATTTGAAACCGGCACCTGCGTGTGCATGTGATCAGATTCTTGATATTCCCCATTTTTTAGTTGACTGCTTTGGTAATAGAGCTCACTTCAGTCCCTTCATGATAAGATCACGCCTTTTACACTTCTTTTGACAATGTCTAGTGCATTTCGTCACAGTGTATTTAGCATTCCGGGGGCGTTGAGGCTCTTTTAAGACAAAAGTATTCTGCATTGTGTAAAGATGAGAACTGTGTCACTTAGATCGAGATCCTTAGTACGATGATATTCAGCATTGTGTGAAGTTGAGATTCTTTAAGATAAAGACCGGAGATTCTTAAGACGATAGCATTCTGCATTGTGTAAAGATGGCACTCTTTCAGACTAAGACCAGGGATTCTTAAGACCGTAGTACTCTGCATTGTGCAAACGTAAGACTATTAAGACTAAAATCGGAGATTGATAAGACGAAGGTATTCTGCATTGTGTGAAGACAACTCTTAGGAATAAGATAGAAGATTCTCAAGACCAAAGTATGACGCGTTTGTGTACAGATGTGGTTCTTAAGACAGATCGAAGACTCGTTAAGACAAAAGTATTCCTCATTGTACAAAGATGAGATTTTCAAGAGTAAGATAGGAGATTCTTAAGGCGATGGTATTCTGCATTGCGTAAAGACGACATTTTGAAAACTAAGATATGAGATTCATAAGGCCATAATATTCTGCACTGTGCAAGGGTTAGACCCTGCAAATAATCATTACCGAAAGTGGTAGTGATCCTCTCTTTATTGTTTGTTTGATATTGTATATAATCAT
>JADBJO010002964.1:235000-237500 GCA_016801955.1 Conus betulinus
CCGACAGGCAGCTCCTCGGTTAGCTCTGCCCCGGTAGGCAGCATGTTGCGTAGAGATGAGCGTGGACTGTAAAAAGCCCGGGGCTTGTTGTCCAACCAGGATATGCGTTATATAATGATAATGAATTGATGATGATGATGATGATGATGATGATGATAACAATAGCAACAACAATGGTAATAATAACAATAGTAATATTAATGATATAATAATAATGATAATGATAATATAATATTCATGATAATAGTGATGATGATAGGGATGATGATGATGACAGATAATGATGATAATAATGATAACGATATAATAATAATAATATAAGAAGATAATAATATAAAAGATAGTAAACCAGTAGTAGTAGTAGTAGTAGTAACAACGACAACAACAACAATATTCATAAGGATATGATGTGGAGAAGAAGGAGGAGGAGAGCAGGGAGGAGGAGGTTGCGAGGGAAAGAAAGAAAGAAAAAAAGAATCTGCAGACTAAAAAAAAAAAATGGAGAAACACAGACCGTAATTCAACATCGTCCACCCCCCCCCCCCCCCCCCCCCCCCCCCCCCCCTCTCCCTCTCCCCTCCTCCTTTCCCCTGGCAGGACGTTGGGGTGTACATCGGCGAAGACGAACGGTTCCTGCTGAAAGAGAAAACCCACTGGCCAGGGGACCGCCCCTTCCCCCCGACGGACACCCCCAAATGTGGCTTTGACGACTCCCAATGTGCGGAAGGTAAGTGACTTAGCTGCGCCCACCGTTCGCTCGTCTGTTGTGACGTCTGTTGTCACACGTCTGTTGTCACACGTCTGTTGTCACACGTCTGTTGTGACGTGTGTTGCCACACGTCTGTTGTCTGTTGTCACGTGTTGTCACGTGTGTTGTTACGTTGTCACCCCCACGTGTGTCCCACGTGTGTTGTTATCTTTCCCCCACTCCCAATGGTAGGAAACGGGCGGGGGAGAGGGAAAAAAGGGGGGGACGGGGGACAAGAGGGAATCGGACTGGACATTTGGGCGGGGGTGGGGGGGGAGAGGGGGGGGGAAGGGCTTGGCTGGGATTGTGGATAGTCAGTCTGTAGCTGAGATTAACGTTCAATTGGCCTGAGGCCCTTAAGGACAAGGTACACTCGCAAACATAGGTCAGCATCTTCTGTGGCAACTGTTGTCGCTGGCATAGTGGGCAAGTTCATCGCATGTCTCTCTCTCTCTGAGCTCTGGTTCCTTTTGAAAGTTCAAATTCGGCTGTTGGTCGGCCGACGAAGGGCGTCGGTGTATTTCGCTTCTTTTCCCCAACCGAAAGGCTGTCTTCAGGGCTACCAGGCGGCCTTCTTCGTGCTCGGTCGGGCTGCGATGGTCCTATGCCGCCTCAAGGAGGGAGCAGGACGAAAGTCGCTGGAGCGCTGCACGAGTCCCCCTAAACTTCGGCGGGCCACGGAGACCACGGCCGAGAGGGCAATTTGTTTCAGCCCAACCCCATAAGGAGTGACCTTATGCCTGACCGGTTCACAACACGGTATCCTGGGCCACGGTGATCGTAGTCAGGCAGCGCTCCATCGCCGATCGCCCCACATCCAGAAAACCGTCCTCCGGCGACATAGGCTAGACCCGCCGTCACCCGTATAGCTGGAAGGATCGCTGCGCCGCCTGACACTGACCTCTCACATCTGTGTCCTTCAGAGGAGATCTGCCACCTCTGCTTTGGCGTTCGCTGCTATGCCACACTCGCTGCGAACTGCGCTTGTGGAGAAGGCGCTGGACTTAAATGTCAAGGGCCGGGGGTTCCATTCCGCCTGTAATCCTTTTCACACCTACCCAGTAGTTCTGGAAAGTGTTTTGACTGTTTCTCCTGATACAGTTAGAGTGTCCTTTTTTTCTCTCTTTGTATTGATTTGGCCTTGGGGCGGTAACAGTTAAAGCTCTGAAATGGCCACTGGCTTGTCATTCTTCAGTGTTTTTTTTGTTTGTTTGTTTGTTTGTTTTCATGTCGCAAACCGTGATTTTCGTTGAATTCACATTGTGTGTGTGTGTGTGTGTGTGTGTGTGTGTGTGTGTGTGTGTGTGTGTGTGTGTGTGAATGATTTGCGGCCACTTATTCATATTTTAAAGAAATGTACAGCATGAAGCACATACGTGAGCATGTGAATACACACTTAGGTTCATAGAGAAAAAAATACTGATAGGGGCAATTTGCGTCGCTGAAACAAAGGAGAGAGGAAGGGTGGGTGTTACAAATACTAATCGTGGCGTATTTCTTCACGTGAAAACATGAGTGTAAAGGATGCAACGGGGTCAGGGTACCAAACATGAAAAGGGACAGCATTAGAAATAATTTAAAGGGGGGGGGGGGGGGGGGGGGGGGGCATACATGGTGAAGAAGCAAAAGCATGATGCGGCTTGGCTCAGTGGTTAGAGTGCCGAGTTTCCACTCAGACGTGGTGAAATTCGAGTCCCGCGAAGGCCCGACCAAAAAAAAAAAAAAAAAAAAAAAAAAAAACTGTCGCATTCC
>JADBJO010002964.1:247500-255328 GCA_016801955.1 Conus betulinus
GGCAATCTACAAGGTGAAGACTTGAGACGGAGTAGGTACATTTGTGTGTGTGTGTGTGTGTGTGTGTGTGTGTGTGTGTGTGTGTGTGAGAGAGAGAGAGAGAGAGAGAGAGAGGATTGTATGAATATTTCTCGTAACGTATTGCTCCTACCTCCCTCCCTCCCTCTCTCTGTCTCTCTCTGTCTCTCTCTCTCTCTCTCTCTCTCTCTCTCTCTCTCTCTCTCTCTCTCTCTCTCTCTCTCTCTCTCTCTCTGCATTTGATGTAAGTTGTGGCACTGTATTTTTTTTTTCATTCTTCAATGCTACCTATAATGTACTCTCCTCCTCTGCCTCGTCCTCCCCCCCCCCCCCCCCCACCCACCCACCTGCCCTCCCTCTCCCTCTCCCTACCCACCTCCCTCTCGATCTCTGACTTAGGATGGCAGCCGCCGCCGCCCCACCCCCACCCCCCTCTCCCCTCCCCCTCTCCCCCTCTCCCTGTTCAGACCTTCATCAGTCGTACGTGGGTTGCAGTCGACCAAAGTGTGGTGATGGACCTGGTGGAGAGTACTGTCAACGTGGGCAGGCCCATGCTGCAGGAGATTAAAAACGTGAGGAGAAAAACAGGAAGGGGCCGGGGCGTGTTTCTCCCTGTCTTTTTTCTTCCTTTCTTTCTTTCTTCTTTTCTTCTTTTTGTGGAGAAGTTTTTTTTTATCAGTTATTATTTGTGTCCCCCCTCCTCTCTCTGTCTCTGTCTGTCTGTCTGTCTGTCGGTCGGTCTCTGTCTCTCTCTGTCTCTCTCTCTGTCTCTCTCTGTCTCTCTCTCTCTCTCTCTCTCTCTCTCTCTCTCTCTCTCTCTGACTCGGACTCGGTCTCCGGCCGTCGAGGTGGACGGACGTGTTTGTGCAGCGCTCTGCATGACACACTCTACTCACTGTTTACTGTGCAGTGGCAAAGTGGGCTATGTAGCCTTTGCTTCGAAAAAAATTTCTTTTTCTTTTTTGTTTCTTTGTCTTCTAGTCTTTTGCGTTGTTGATGCTGAAGAAAGGAAAACCATGCCAGTTTCAAACTTATCTTGGAGGAATACATGTGGTGTGTTTCTCTGGACTTTGTCAAACTTTCATGGGGAAAAGAGCGAAACTGGCAAGTGTGGAACGTAGACCTGTGTCCCTCCCATGCCCTTGATTTCACTCGGACAGTTGTGCTCTCTGTGCTGGTGATTCTCCTGTGTGTTGACACTGAACCTGGCTCCTCATCAGATTATTGCTGTGTCATGACAGACGCACAGGTACGCTACAGAAACTTATGCACGGCACACCAGGTGAGAGTGTTTTGTTCTCCAGACTGTACCATGCATTCCAAATGCTAGCCGTCATGAGACATTCTAAGACTATTCAAAGGGGTTATGTGGTACTCCTTAGCATCTCGTTGAGGGCCGGACATGAAAAGTCTTCGCGAGTGTTGTCCGTCTACGTATGTGTTTTTCTGGTCATGTTTCTCTTACTGTGTGGCGACGTCGAGTCCAATCCGCCTCCGGCCCAGCGTCTTCTTACCCACCAGTGACTCTCTCAGAACGGCAAGCTGAACAGTTAGGTAGCAGTCAGTCTGTTATTGAGAGCAATTTCATCTCTTTATACCGTTCTTTGAAAGATGAAAATACACAGCTTAGGGAAGAGGTCGCATATCTGTCGAGTAGGTGTTCCGTCTTTGAAGAACAGTTTTCCCAGGTTTTCCAGTGGCTGGAATATCTTTCTGATATGACTGATCATTTGCATGATCATCAAGATAAACTTGAGGCTTTCTCTCGCCAGTACAATATTAGATTTTTTAACATTCAAGAAGACCCACGAGAGGATTTCAAGACCTGTGCCCGCAAAGTTGTTCAGCTGCTCACTCGCTTCTTCCTATCAAAACATGGTCCCTTGATGACATCGAGCGAGCCCATCGTGTAGGTTCCAGGAACCGAGATGGCAGACCCCGAACAGTCATAGCACGCCTTCGTAAGTGGTCCGACAAGATTTCCGTACTGCAGGAAAGTGAATGCCGAAGAGACATGGCCGACGCATTAGGTATCCGGGTAGCAGGTGACTTGACGATCCGACAGCAAGCCGAACTACGCCGTCATCAGCTTCAGGGCAGGACAGCCTACTTTAGAAACGGTCGGCTGTGTTTCCGAGGGCAGAAATCTCCACAGAGAACAGCGAAAGGCCGTAGGACCCAACACAACACCCATCGCCAGACCATCGCCAATCTGCTGACCAACACAGCCACAAAGGAAGCACAGCATTCGGCATGATGGTGTGTCTGGTGATATTGCCTCAGGGCTGTCCTGTCCTGGTCCCGAGTCATTCTCGGTTCCCCTTTCTGCTTCCTCTGCCCCCCCCCGCCCCCCTCCTCCTTCTACTCTCCACTGCCCTACTCCGTCCTCTGTTTCCACACGAACCCCTTCCCTTTCCACTCGCCCCATTCCGCCTTCCATCTACAAACTTTCCACATTCGTCTTCCACTACCATTCACCCCCCCCCCCCTCCACTACCTTCCCTCACTTCCACTACCAGTCACCCCCCTCCCCCCACTACCCCCCTCCCTCCCACTACCAGTCCACCCCCTCCTTCCAGTCACCTCCCCCCCCCTCACCCCCCCCCCCTTCCATTACCATTCACCCCCCCCCCCCTCCCACTAACAGTCACCCCCCCCCCTCCACCACCCCCCCCTTCCACTACCCCTTCCCCCTTACCCCCCTCCCCCCTCCCACTCCCATTTACCCCCCCCCCCCCTTCCACTACCATTCACCCCCCCTCCCCCTTCCACTACCATTCACCCCCCCCCCCCCCTTCCCCCTTCCCCCTACCATTCACCCCACTACCATTTACCCCCCCCTCCCCCTTCCACTACCATTCACCCTCTCCCCCTTCCACTACCATTCATCCCCCTCCCCCCTTCTGACTTCATCTATCCCCTGCCGCCTTCCAGTTCAGCTCAACTGCACCCACCATGCAGTTACAGCCACCCCCTTCTCATTACACTCCTAACCACCCCCCTCCTCCATACAACATGCATGAATTCCCAAACTTGCCCAAAGACCCCAAACTTGCCGAAGACCAGTACCCCCAGGAGCACTGGGACAGCTCATGCATGGTCTGAACAAAGCCAAAGCCGCAGTGACCACCCTGAGCTCAACACTGTGCATAGTGACAGCCCTGTTGCACGTTCCTGTGGGGATGTAACAGACACGTGGGAACCCGATGGGGTTGGGGACTTGGAAGGCATGCACCACCAAGCGGGTGGTCATATCAGAACGGCAGACGTTCTTGACGATAGTATAACTCTCGTTAAACAGAAACTGTCCACTTTGAACCCCTCAGAGTGTGATGTAGAAAACCAGTCCAAGGACCAGTCAGTAACAGTAACAAAGAAACCCCATTCTTCCCCATGGCAAATGTCCTTAGTTAATGAAACAGAAAATATGTCCCCATGTTCTGGCCCCTACACCCGTAGCAGAGTTAAGACTAGACAGCTACAGCTCACTGAGAGTTTTTCTAGGGCCCACCCTAGGAACAATCCTGGACTTAATCGTGGCCAAAATGGCGGTCCCCTTGGTCTCCCGTGTCCCCCTGTTAGTGTAAATAGCTAGGGAAACGGCCGTGCTCGTGTCAATAATGGTAACAAGGATTACCTTTCTTTTCTGACCTACAATATTGAGGGTTGTCGGCAGTATATGATTCGGAAGTTAGAAGTTATATTAATCAATTTGACTTTATTGTTTTGATAGAACCTTTTCAAAAACATTTCCTTCCTCTCTTTTTCCACATTACGATGTTTTTCTCTCCCCAGGCATACGATTAACTGATGCTGTTACAGCACGCTTATCAGGTGGGGTTGTATTTCTTGTCAGGAAGACCTATGCAAAACTGGTGTCACAAATTAAAGTGGAATACGATAATACAATTGTCCTTTCGCCTTAAAACTTCAAACTAGGTATTCTTTTAGTTGGGGTATATTTGCCACCTGTAAACAGCATTTACTATGCACATACTGAAATTGATAATGGGGTTACACTCCTTGAACAGTGCATAATGGATGTTTATGAAGAAGTTGGTGACTGTCCCTTGATCATTCTTGGGGATTTGAATGCGGGACAGGGGGTTGAATGCAAAGGAGTTATCTTTATATGATGGAGATGTCAACAATGAGGATGATAATTTCCGTGACGACACATCTTCTCGTGTGTCAAAAGATTACATTACAAATGATTTTGGTCAATATTTGATTAACATGTGTCAACACTTTGAATTAGTAATTCTGAATGGTTTTCTACCTGGTGATGAGAACGGTAACTTTACGTACATAGCCCATAATGGTTCAAGTATAATCGACTACTTTTTATTTCTCCTCCAGATGCTTAATTTCATTGTGCCGTGAGTGAAAGTAACTCCACGAATAGAATCAAAGCATATGCCTGTTGAATTGAAACTAGCATTCTCAAAACCCGAGTCAAAACATGATAGTTCCAAAGATTATAAAGTTCCAAAAGTATGTGTGGGATCCAGTGAAAGAAAATGATTTTATTTGTGCGCTTAGATCTGATGTTGTTACTTCAATTTCAATTTTTGATGACGCTTTTGAACATATTGATACTGATATTGAATTGAACTGCACTGGACAAATTTAACGAAGGTTTATATTTGTCTGGTCAATGCATGAGTAAAGAAATTGTCATAAGCAACACCAGGCGCAGTCCATGGTTTGATTTAGAATGTTCTGTTAAACGTCGCCAGGTGAGGCAGGCACTAAGATTGTTCAACAGGGTGAAAAGTCAATAATAGCCTTGGTGCTGCTGATCTGAGACTTAATTATTGTCAGTGCAGAAACCAGTACAAAGATTTGCTACGGGATAAGCAGCGGTTACAGAGACAGCATGTTTTGCGTATTCTGAGCGAAAAACGCCAGAGACTCCAGCAATTCTGAGAGACTCTGAAGTCTTTGAAAATAGTCTCTGCTGTCCCCGAACTCGGTATCGAAAACAGTCTGGTTTCAGCACTTTAAATGTGTTTTTAATGATGATCTCACTGTACCTGATCTAAGTTCTCCGGAATGTCAATTTGACGATGATTATTTGCTGGATACTGTCAGTAATGTTGATTTTCTTGACCAAGACATCACTGAACAAGAGGTTTTGGATTCTTTAAAGGCTTTGAAAGAGAAACAAAGCAGCAGGACCTGATGGATTAATTGGAGAATTTTATAAGTATGCTACACCTACTATTATCACTTTTTCTCAAAAGTTATTTCAATAAGCTATTTGATTCTGGAACCTTTCCGTCTTCGTGGTGTGAAGTAGTGATCCATCCATTGCATAAGAAAGAAAGATGTAAATTCCCCCGACAACTACAGGGGTATTTTCTCTCCTCCTAAACATTAGTGCAAAATATACAGCTACATATTAACAAACGGTTGACAAAGTGGATTGAGGTTAATGGTGTAATAAACGATGCACAGGCTGGCTTTAGAAAGGCATATAGAACTACTGACCATATATTTACACTTCTTTCTCTCGTCCAAAAGCAACTTTCTAACCACAGGAAACTGTATGTTGCTTTTATTGATTTTAAAAAGGCTATTGACCTGATAAGTAGATCTTAAATAAATGTCAGCGAACCGCCCAGTGAAACGTGGTCAAACGAGTCACAAGACAACACACAACGCGCGTTTCGACCTCTTAGGTCTTCCTCAGGTGAAATAAAGACAGAAAAAATAACGAAAATGCACTTAGCTTGATCGCTTCAGATTGCTTCTGAGTTCAGCGCAAGGAATCTGAAGCGATCAAAGTTAAGTGCATTTTCGTTATTTTGTCTGTCTTTATTTCACTGAGGAAGACCTAAGAGGTCGAAACGCGTTGTGTGTTGTCTTGTGACTCGTTTGACCACGTTTCACTGGGCGGTTCGCTGACATTTATTTAAGATTTGTTTAGATTTCCGCCTGCAGTCGTTTCACTTTGCAACTAGATCTGATAAGTAGAAACAAACTTTGGTCAGTCTTAAAGAAAAGGGGTGTAAAAGGAAGGATGTTCAAAGCAATTAAAAGTATGTACTCTGTTGCCAAGGCTAGGGTTAAGGTTGATCGAGATTTAACTGATTCTTTTATGTGTCCCCGGGGTTTAAAGCCAGGTGAAATATGCAGTCCGTTTTGTTTTCACTCTTTATTAACGAACTTGCAGAAGAAATAATTAAGAACGGTAAGCATGGCATCCCTTTATCTCCAGACTTAATAGAATTACTGATTCTACTGTTTGCTGACGACGTCGCACTGATGCGTCCACAGTCGTTGGTCTCCAGACACAACTAAACATACTGAGCAGAACAGCAAAGAAACTCGATTTAATAGTAAATTTGGAAAAGTCTAAAGTTATTGTCTTTAGAAATGGGGGACATATTGCTTCAAAGGAAAAATGGTTTTTACAATGGTGTACAACTAGAGATAGTAAATCCGTACAAATACTTAGGTGTTGTTTTCTCTACTGGTCTTACTTTTTCGCATTGTCTTGATGATTTGGCATCTAAGGCAAAACATCAGGCTATCAATGTACTGAAACTATTGTGGAAATATCAAAGTTTGTCCCCAAAGTTATTCTTTAAAATTTTCGATTGTCAAATCCAACCAATCCTTACTTACGGCGCTGAAGTTTGGGGTTTAACTGCAAAGCATTCCGTCATTGAAAAAATTCACCTGTTTGCACTCAAAAGATTCTTGAATATATCTATAAAAACGCCTAATGCATTAGTTTATGGGGAAACTGGAAGGTTTCCACTTTACATAAACACGTATACTAAATGTATAAAATATTGGCTACATATTATTAGTATGCCAGACTATCGTCTTCCAAAGAAAGCATACAGGATGTTATACGAGATGCATTGCCGTGGTAAAAACAACTGGGCTTCATTAGTGTGTTCTACATTAAACCGCTATGGTTTCGGCTATGTATGGACTAATCAAAGTGTGTATAATGTAAAAGCTTTCCTTAAAGAATTCAGAATCGTCTCATAGATTGTCATTTGCAGGAATGGCATAGACATATAGAATCAAACGAACGTTTTTTCTATTTTATTTTACTTTTAAACAGTTCTGGGGAATGCCCAATTATCTGTTTACTTTTAAATACATAAGCGCTCGTAAAAATCTAATACGATTCAGACTTGGTGTATCCTGTCTGAACACTCATAGACTACGGCATTCGGATGTCCCCTGTGAAGCACTATGTTGTCCGTTTTGTCCGGGCGAGCTGGAGTCCGAGTATCATTTTCTATTAGTATGCCCTAAATATAAAGATCTCCGCGAGCATCACATACCTCCCAAATTTTATACGCGAGCGTCAGCCTTTAAGATGTCGCTACTACTACTCGCTAGCGAAAAGCAGTCCAACAATGTGGCTGCATTTATTACAAGAGCTTTCGAAATGAGAAGTTAAAAGACAAATGTGAAAAAAAAAATTTCGCTTAAAATAAGTTTGTTTTGTATTTGTCGTTTTTGCAACATTTTTTCCTGTAGTCATATCTTTGTCAAACGTGTGCGTGTGTGTGTGTGTGTGTGTGTGTGTGTGTGTGTGTGTGTGTGTGTGTACCGTACACCTTTATAACTTGTGTATGAGAGCAACGAGCATAAATGCTATTTCATATAGCTAGGAGAGTTAGCACTAAAACATTGGTGAGAATGAACTGGACACATTTTTGTATGATTTTGTGGGTCAGTGTTGATGCAACAAAGTATTTATTCGAGGCATATTGCCTGATTGTGTTTACGTTGATTCATCAGGGTATTTATTTATTGATTTCGGTCCTTCCTCCTCCCC
>JADBJO010002964.1:256011-274364 GCA_016801955.1 Conus betulinus
AAGTCATTCAACAATGAGTATTGAACTTCCACAGCCCAGGTCCCCTCTCAAAGCTTGAGAATTTCAATTTGATGGAGCAACCTCTGTGATCTGTGAAAGGGACAGAATGAATATGGCAGTCTATTGTTTTATCAAACAAATCATCATTGGATATGAAATAATCCAATCGACGTGCAATAAAAGGATAAGTTTTATGCCATGTAAATTCCTTTTCATCCAGATGAAACAGTCTCCAGGTATCATACAGGTCGTGGCTTTTTATTAAATCATTGAATTTCTTTACTGTGCCCTCTGCATGTTTTTCTCCAGAGATGATATCAGAATCGTTATCTAATACACAGTTGAAATCCCCGCCAATTAACAAAGTGCTCTGACTGAACAGTAGAGATAACATCTCCCAGTTCATCAAAGAAAGTATTCTTTTTTGTTGTCATTATTTGGAGCATATGCATTCACAATGACCACTCTTTTATGCTGAACTTCTATTTCAATGGCCAAAATTCGTCTTGAATTGAACACTATCTTGTAATTATGAACCACATTGTACCGAAATAAAACAACTTGACCACAACTATGGGATGTATAACTATTATATAATAATTCACCTTTGCCCCATTCTTTTTTCCATTGCCCATAAACTTCATCAGTGATATGTGTTTCTTGCAAACAAAACCATGTCGTACTTTTTCTCTTTCAAGTGTTTAAATATTGATTTATTTTTCCAACACGAGAGCGCAGACCCCGTGAATTTAATGAAAAAAACGGTCAATCCGGAATCACAAGCCATAAGGAAAGTCCGTAATCAAGCAGTTATCAAATCCAAACGCAAACCCGTAAGCAAAGTCCGTGTAACGCGCGTGAGTCGTCTCCGTCAGGTCAAACCATCACACTCGGTGAAGATTCACCCACCATCTCCCCCACCTTTACTCTGCCCACTCGACACGGAGCGGTCAGGTGAGGGCCGCGAACCGGTGAGCATTTTAGCCTTTGGCCCGTCACGCCGCTGGCTAGGTGAATCCTCGTCACCTGACCTCTGTCGCTTACCACCAGTGCTGCGTGAACGCTGGTCCTTCACACGTACACTGTATTGCCGGATAATTTTCCTCGGCGAAGGTGAGAACGAATCTTTGCCAGCGTCAGTTCCATCAGTCTGAGTTTCGGGAACCATATCTGTCATAGAGTCTTCAAAGACATCTTCCCCATCCTCAAACAAATTTGCCCCTACCTGTTCATCTCCTGACTGCTGGCTTCTACCCGTGAGCCTGACATTTTCTGTACGCTCCATTTGAGCACATTCCTCTTTTTCAGTGATAGGTCCACTCACCTGGGGTCAGAGAAAGTGCCACAGGCCGGATCACCACGCTTGTGGCCACTCTGCAGGCAGTCCCTGCAAGTCACCAGATTCTGACACTGTTGTCGGTGGTGTCCTGACTGCAGGCAGTTAGAGCACACAGGGCTCCGTGACACTTTGGGCTGCTCCTTGTGGTAGAGGCGAGCAGTAAAACCACCCACCTTTACAAATCTGTCCAGTGGAACTAAAGGGCAGTTAATAAACACAAAGCGTCGACCTGTAACAAAACGGGTTAGCTTTCCGTCCCTGTCCCTGATCTTCTCCATTAGGAGAGAAGATCTGAGAACACATCCCAGTCTAACAAGAGCACTCTCTATATCGTCATTGGACACTGAGACTGGAAGATCTGAGATGAACGGTTTTTGTAACGGGAACTTCAACACCATCGCTCCCTCTCAAAATGAAAGGATTCTTGTCAAAAAGAGAGACACAGTACATCCATTTATAACAATCCCCTCAATCAACAGTTGAGTCCTGGCAGCTCGAGTCAAGGGGTAGATCCTCCAGAGACCTTTGATGCATTGCGCACCATATACTGTTTCCCTGCCGCACACTCTTTCGGCAGCCAGACAAACATCTAAATCAGAAAAAAACTACCTCCGCTTGAATTAATAGCATTAACAACAGAAGGTAAGTCTTTATGCTTGAAAAAAAACAGGCTCCACTCGCTGTGAGACAGCCATTATGATAAAAAAAAAAAAAAACGGGGGGGGGGGGGGGGGGGGGGGGGGGGGGAGGCAAAAAAAAAAAGAGCACCGAAGAAAATGGCAGAATTCGCAATTCGTGGGTTTGGAGTTACATTTTTACATCATCAAAACTGCACGGTCAAAAGGTGAAGCAAAAGGAAAAGCAAAGCACAAAACCGTTTCAAGGCGTACCCAATGGAAAGAAAAAAAAAAAAAAAAAAAAAAAACTTGGAATAATCAAAACACTAAAATACCAAAACAATTCACCAGAACTAGAAAGTGCCACCACAAACACCTTTCAAACTTCACATACTGCAAGCCTGTGTCATCAGCTAGGCAGCACACACTATAAAAGAGCACTGAACGCGATACTGCCGAGAAAAACAGAAGATACACACAGAGCTTACAAAAGCGCGTCCTCTCGACATCGAGTGAGCGCATTTTTCAAAGGTTTAGACAAGATACATTCACATTTTTGGAAAATTACTCTGAGAACTTGGCTAGATCTAATAAAAACATGAAGATGTCTCACCCTTTCCCTCTTTACTGTGGAATAACCAATACATAAAATATCGAGGAAATGTCCTTTTCTTTCCCTGACTGGATAAAGGGGCAAAATACTAAATGTTAGTGACATGTATGGTCCAAATGGGATGCTTTCATACCAGGACGTGGTTAACAAGATAGGAGCCTCCCCTGCAAGGATCTTAGAGTATAACGTAGTGTCAGCGGCCACACATATTTTTATTACTAGGGTTAGTGAACAAGATAGATATGATATAGATTTTTCAGAACCACCTCTGTTCTGTAACAAAAAAAGCATATATATTGTAAGGATTTCCGTGTAACTTTGTGTTCCCTCGGTTACACAGAACCATGTGCAGCCCGTTTTTGGTCTAATAAATATGGACTGGAATTAAATGAAAATATATGGAAGATACCCCGCTTGTGCACAAAAGAAACCAGATTGAGGGTTTTACAATGGAAAATTCTACAAAATATATACCCGACTAATATAATGCTATGCAAAATGAAAATCAGGGATAATCGAAATGTTTCTTATTGCAATGATGAAATTGATTACATTGAACATTTCCTTTTTCATTGTCATAAGGTTAGTTCGTTTTGGAAATTTGTCAGTCAATACATATTAGCCAAATACAACATAAAAATCGTGTTTTCTGAAGAAACTGTGCTTTTTGGAATTCTTAGACAAGAAAAATATTGACAGACATACGGTACTGAAAATAAACCATATTGTGATTACTGCAAAGATGTGTATAAGTATTTACAAAAAAAAAAAAAAAAAAAAGGAATCTAGGTGCCAATTTCAGTCATTTTCGAAAACCAATTGCAAAGGAGGAAAATATAAAAAAATAAAATAAATAAAAAAAACAATTCTCATACATGCATTCACTCTACACACGCACGCACGCACGCACACATATACACACGCATGCACGCATGCGCGCGCGCGCGCGTAAACACACATGCACACGCACACACACACACACACACACACACGCACACACACACACACACACACACACACACACACACACACACACACACACACACACACACACACACACACACACACACACACACACACACACACACACAGTTACAAACACATGCACGTATTTGTGCATTTTGCGTGCGCGCACATGCACTATAACACATACACTTACAGGTACTCACACACATACACGCACACACACATACAACAAAAGTCTTTCATAAAGAAAGTGACTCCAAGGTAAATATGCCTTTTCGTTGTCCACTCCTCCGTACTTTCTTGCACTCTTTCGTTTTCGTATGTGTAAGACTGTTGCACATGGGGAATGTGGAAAATGAGGGGGATCATGCACACGGCTCCATCAGGGAAGAGACAACTGGTGAGATTATATGTATCAAGCTAAATCCCTAAATTCTTTTAAAAAGAAGCCGTCACTGTCCGTCTGTCTGCCGGTCCGTCTGTCTGTATAAGGGTCTCTCTCTCTCTCTCTCTCTCTCTCTCTCTCTCTCTCTCTCTCTCTCTCTCTCTCTCTCTCTCTTTTTTTTTGTTGTCTCTCTCTTCTGTGTTAGTGTGTGTGTGAGTGTGTGTTGTTGTGTTGTTGTTTGTTGTTTTTTTTATAGAAAGGGGGGGGGGGGGGGAGTGAGGGGGCGGGGGATGTGGCGGGTGAGTGTGGGGGTGGATGGGTGTTGGGGTGGGTGGGTGATGGTGGTAGTGGTGGTGCGACGTTAAGAGCGCTCTCGCGCTGGGGTAGGGGGATGGAGAGGTAGACGAGCAATAGGGACCAATGATATCCTTTTCAGGCGTGTGTATACGGCAGTGGGTGCTTACGCATAATTTTTGCTTTAGTATTGTGTCTTTAACAGGTAACTTCCATTATTAACTTATTTGAGAGAGAGAGAGAGAGAGAGAGAGAGAGAGAGAGAGAGAGAGAGAGAGAGAGAGGGGGGGGGGGGGGGGTGTGAGCGGGTGTATGTGTAAAGCAAAATGAATAATGGAAAATAATTAAGTCCTTTGTCTCATCTATGTTGTTTCCTTTATATAAGCAATGCAGTATCCGAGTGAGTGTGCCAGTATACCACACATTAGAACATTAACAAACCCAGACACTTTGTATCAATTGCCAAAACACTAAAACATCAAAAATATGTCCATTTGTAAGATAACACACAGACTATGCATGGTATGTAAGAGATTGCTTGGAAAAAAAGAAAAAAAAAAACCTAGTTGTGGAAATTACTTTTGTTTTTTTTCTGCTTTTTTTTTTTTTTTTTTGTTTTTTGGAGATGAAGAGGACAGTGTGAAGCACTGAAAAATGAAGAGGTGGATTTTGGCCTTAAGAAAAAAAAAGGAAAAGTTAAAAAAAAAAAAAATAAAAAAAAAAAAACCTACCACCTTAGGTGCTCCATTGATCCGAGAACTGATGCCACAAAAAAAAAAAAAAAAAAAAAAAAAAAAATGTTTGCCTGACTTCCTGAAGTTCGATACAAATGTCAATGGCATTATTGCTGATAGTTTTCACCTTGTATTGAAGATCTTGAAATCCCTATTGCGAGGTGTTCCCAATATGTACGTCGACCTAATAACTATGGCTATCGACTTATTGATTTTTGCAAATCACAAAATTTGTTTATATTAAATGGGAGAGTTGGCAGAGACGCAGGTATTGGTCGATGCACTAGTAGTGGATGTACTATGATTGACTATATGCTGGGTTCATCTTATTGTTTCACACATATTGCTGACTTTAGTGATGATCCCTTTGACGCCATGCTTTCAGATGTTCACAGTCCAATTCTTTTATCTCTCAGCATTTTGCGGAGAACTTCAAATAATGCTTCACTCAAAGTTCAATTTTCAGTGAAAATAATAGAAGTGTTAGATGTCCTGAAACAGGAAGACCTTTGTTCTATGCAAATATTAAGAAGTGGGATCAATCTAAAGGTGAGATGTTTAAAGAAAACTTACTTACTAAAAGCATAGAGGAATTAAACAATATACTTGATAATGAAAACGCTTCTGTTGCCGATGCCTATACATTGTTATCGCAAATTCTGTTAGAAACAGCTAAGGACAGACTGGGAGAAGTCAAACATGTATCAAAAGGTACAAAGCAAAAGCCAAACAAAAAGTAACGAAAATAAGCCATGGTTTGATGCCACATGCAGCGAACATAGAAAAAAGTATTTTTACAGCCAAACATAGAACTAAATTATAGATGATACTAGTCCCAACCGTAGAGAGGTTGAAATTAGCAGTAAGGAATACAAAAAAGTTCTCAAAAATCGTATAGAATTTACACAAAGAATTGGCATAAGAAGATCTGTAGACTAAAAGCTGATAGACCAAGAGAATATTGGGAATATATTAATTAAAGTCAGAAATAGAAATGAACGCCCATGTTAGTATGGATAATCTTTTCTTACATTTTAAATCATTGAATGTTCAACCAGATAGTGTTGAGAAAGAAAGGGATGTTGACTGTGACTTGCAACATGATCTTGAATTTTTAAATGCACCAATAAATGACGAAGACGTTGAAAAAGCTGTGCAGCAACTTAAGAATGGAAAGGCTTGTGAGATAGATAAAATACGACATGAATATATAAAAACAAAGCATTCCAGTTCTCAAAACAAGTATCGTAAACTTTTCAGTAAAGTTCTTGATACAGGGACCATACCAGAAGAATGGTTAACTGGACTTACTCTGCCAATATACAAAAGAAAAGGTAGTAAATTGGACTGTAACAATTATACGGGTATAACACTTCTGAGAGTTGTGTGGAAAACTGTTCACAACAATTTTGAATAACCGTTTGACAGATTTTGTTGAGAATAGCAACACACTTTCGGAAAATCAAGCTGGTTTTAGACGAAATTATTCTACAATAGATCATATATTTGTTTTAAGAAGTTTAATTGATATTTTCAATAGTCGTAAGACGCAATTGTTTTGTGTTTTTGTTGATTTCACAAAAGCGTTCGATTCAGTTTGGAGGCAGGGATAATGGCAAAAAGCTTATCAAAGAAGGCGTAAATAGAAAGATTTTGCAAGTAATCACGAATATGTATCAGCAAATAAAATCTTGTATATTTATAAATGGGAGTCAATCTGAATATTTTGGCAGTTTTAGAGGTGTTCGTCAAGGTGAAAATCTTTCACCTTTGCTATTTTCTTTGTATTTGAATGATCTTGAACTTTATCTCATAGATCGTAACTGTGCTTTCTTGAATATTGATTTAAAATCTCCCCGACTCAGATTGATTAAGTTACATTAGTTTACTTTTACTTTTATACGCTGATGATATTGTTGGTATTCCAGATTCTTTTGTGGTTACAGAATGCTCTTGATGTAATAAGCAAGTATTGTAGCACATGGAAGCTTAATGTTAATGTAGCAAAAACAAAGGGTGTAGTCTTTAATGGACGCAATATTCCTAGGAAAAAAAAAACAACAAACAACAAACAAACAAACAAACAAAAACAAAAAAAACTAAAGTTCAAAAACCAGTCCATAGAAATAGTACACACTTTAAAATATTTAGGTATAATCTTTAGCAGAACAGGAATTTTTTTTATAAATGTAAGAAGTATTTGTATGACCAAGCGCAATGTGCAATGTTTTCTTTGCTAAAGATGGCAAGATCTCAAAATTTGCATGTAAACATTGTACTGGACTTCTACCAGTCATTGGTTCTGCCTGTACTTTTATATGGCTGTGAAATTTGGGACTATAGTGATTTGAAGCCAATGGAAAGTTTTCAGCTTAAATTTATTAAGCATCTTTTTCATTTAAATTGTTCTACTAAAACAGAACTAATATATGGAGAACTGGAATGTATCCTGTTTCAGTTCAAGTATATGCACGAATGATAAAATTCTGGTCATCCTTACTTTCACCACAAACGAACACATATTCATCTAGATTGTATCAAGTATTATATGATTTATACAGAAATCGGGTTTTACATCTAGGTGGTTGATGTGTATACGGAACATCCTTATCGAAACATGATTCGACTTTGTGTGGGAGACACAAAAGTTTTCATCTGTCCACAGCATCTGTGGAGATGTTCGTAATTCATCAGAAGATGTTTACATACGTGCATGGAACGATGCTTTAGAATCTAGTAATAAGTGTTTATTTTATAGGAATTTTAAAACAGAGTTTTGCCGTGAAAAATATATTGAAATGTTGACTGATGTTTATATATACCCACTAATTCGTTTCCGCTGTGGTAATCATAAACTCATGATTGAAACTGGCAGACGATTTGGAATACCTCATAATGAACGATTTTTGTGTAAACGAGTATTGATTGTAAAGCGCTTAGAGCTTGGTCTCTAGCCGAGAATAGGCGTTATATAAGTATTCATTATTATTATTATTATTATGAACGATTTTGTCGGGACTGTGACCAGAATGACCTTGGCGACGAATTTCATTTTGTGATGAAATGCACCAAATATGATGATATTAGAATAAGTTTACACCAAAACAATTTACATGTATAAAGTCCGTATTTAACTATTGTCGTTTGCTCTGCGGCAATAAAAAAAAAGTGTTGCTAAACTTAGCAAAGATTTTAAAACTTAGTAAAGTTGTGTAACATTATGTCCAGTGTGTTAATTATCGGGAAATTTTTTTGGATGTTTGATGTGTTTCATTTACATTTGTTTATTTTGTTTCAAGTCCTCCATGCCCCAAAAGGGGTCACAAGATTAAATCTTTGAATCTTTGAATCTTTGTGTGTGTGCATGTGCGTGTATATGTGTCCCTTTAACGATTATAAATCTGCCGTTAACATTTTCATTAGTTCTTATCACAATTTTTTTTCCAGAAATTATGACTAAGATACACTGATAACAGAGCTTTTAAGTTACACTGCATGTTTAAATTGTAACAAATGTCAAGTTATTTTTTGTCAAGATGTATACAGAGTTCAGTTAGATCACACACACATAGTACTGGTAAGATCCCATTTAGGCCTACAGTTAGCGACTGATAGAGGAACATTGAGAAAGTACAAATAACAATGACTTTTTTTTCCCATGCGTCCAACAACAGACACAACATCAGTTACAATACAGAAACGTTATTGTCGGCTGGGGTATAGCAATCGATGTAGAACTGGACAGATTAGCAGATGCCAGACAGCAGGAAGAATGGACAGGATCGGTTTGGGTAATTGTCATGATCATGGAAGGCTGCTGGTACAGTTCAGAAACAGCAGGAAGGTTGATAAACGTCCTCTGTGTGGTTTATGGTGAGGGCTAGACTCCATTAGCGTAAAACTATTGTCAGGTTAGATACACGGTTTGCTTTGGGCAGATACGCAGAAGTTGTAATTTCTACATTTTTGTATTGATTGGCGAGCCAAAAATTGTACGAATTGCATACTCATATCCACAAACACAGCCTTTAATGGAGAAACGGATTCACGCTTTACAGCAAACTATGTCACATTTATGATGCAAGTTTTGAATACATAACCATCCTGTTCGTCAAAATTGTACGGTCAACGTTTGTTCAGAGACGTCTCCTATCGCTAGATCTTACTGCCACTTTGCTTTCTGTGCTTGCCGTCAAGCAGTGGTGTTGAAGTGCTTGTCGTCAAGCGGTGGTGTTGAAGTGCTTGCCGTCAAGCGGTGGTGTTGAAAGTGCTTGTCGTCAAGCGGTGGTGTTGAAGTGCTTGCCATCATGCGGTGGTGTTGAAGTGCTTGCTGTCAAGCGGTGGTGTTGAAGTGCTTGCTGTCAAGCGGTGGTGTTGAACTGCTTTCCGTCAAGTGGTGGTGTTGAAGTGCTTGTCGTCAAGCGGTGGTGTTGAAGTGCTTGCTGTCAAGCGGTGGTGTTGAACTGCTTTCTGTCAAGTGGTGGTGTTGAAGTGCTTGCCGTCAAGCGGTGGTGTTGAAGTGCTTGCCGTCAAGCGGTGGTGTTGAAGTGCTTGCCGTCAAGCGGTGGTGTTGAAGTGCTTGCCATCAAGTGGTGGTGTTGAAGTGCTTGCCGTCAAGCGGTGGTGTTGAAGTGTTTGCCGTCAAGCGGTGGTGTTGAAGTGCTTGCCGTCAAGCGGTGGTGTTGAAGTGTTTGTCGTCAAGTGGTGGAGTTGAAGTGCTTGTCGTCAAGCGGGTGGTTGAAGTGCTTGCCGTCAAGTGGTGGTGTTGAAGTGCTTGTCGTCAAGCGGTAGAGTTGAAGTGCTTGTCGTCAAGCGGTGGTGTTGAAGTGCTTGCTGTCAAGCGGTGGTGTTGAAGTTCTTGCCGTCAAGCGGTGGTGTTGAAGTGCTTGTCAAGCGGTGGTGTTGAAGTGCTTGTCGTCAAGCGGTGGTGTTGAAGTGCTTGTCAAGCGGTGGTGTTGAAGTGCTTGCCGTCAAGCGGTGGTGTTGAAGTGCTTGCCGTCAAGCGGTGGTGTTGACATTTCATCTATATATTTCCCTCCTTCCTCACCCCCCTGACGCTTTCATCTTGCTGTTGCATGCATTCATTATTCATTCGCCCTTTTTTTGGCGTTTGTCCCACACATGATATTTACTAGTACTGCTGCTGCTGCTATACATCCACTATTGCTACTGCTGCTACTGTTGCCTCTTCTGTTCTTCCCCTGGCCGTTCCTCTTCCTGTTACTGCTACTAATATTACCGTTGTGACGACAGCGACAACGGCAACGCCTCTTTAAATCGGTTGATGCACAACTTTGTCATTCTGGTTTACTATCGCAGAATGTCCTGATGGAACGTACGGTGATGGGTGTAGCCAGAAGTGTGGTAGCTGTGCTCAGCTGAGTGAGTGTCATCATCGCACGGGTCAATGCTCGGGACAGTGCGCTGGTGGTTTTACTGGATCCCACTGTACCGGTGGGTGGATGAGAGCGCGCGCGCGCGCGCACGCGAGCGCGCGCGTTTATGTGTGTGTGTGTGTGTGTGTGTGTGTGTGTGTGTGCGTGCGTGCGTGCGTGCGTGCATGCGCGCGCTCGCGCGCGCGCGTGTGTGTGTGTGTGTGTGTGTGTGTGTGATGTGGGGTGTGCGAGTAGGTGGTTATACATGGCGTATGTGTGCGTGTATGTGTCAAAGAGAGAGAGAGAGAGAGAGAGAGAGAGAGAGAGAGAGAGAGAGAGAGAGAGAGAGAGAGAGAGAGACTGTGTACACACAGACACACAGACATGTGTGGCTGGGTGTTTGTGTGTGAATATATCATTGGAGGTTAGATGGAAAGGGGAGGAGATCTTATTTTGAATGTCGGATATCTAGAAAGATTATCTGTCTTTAATGTTTAATGTCAAACTATTACAATCATCCTACTGTAACATATTTGAGAATCTCTCGAAAGCCAAGAGTAAGGTATTGCGAAAACGCTTCTCTTACTGTTTTGAGGAGGACATCATTCTTTTGCAAGTGCATAATGTTACAAGATACGTGTACATTCACCGGTAATTTGTTCAAGTGCATAATGTTACAAGATACGTGTACATTCACCGGTAATTTTTTCCCATGATTGGCGGCCAAGTCATTCCGCTTTTGCTCGTGTTTCAGTTTTAAGCTGCACTTGCCTCACTTCCAGACCTTTCCAACGGGGTTTTACATTTCAGTTCAGCTGTATTGCCTCACTTCCAGACCTTTCCAACGGGGTTTTACATTTCAGTTCAGCTGTATTGCCTCACTTCCAGACCTTTCCAACAGGGTTTTACATTTAAGTTCGGCTATATTGCCTCACTTCCAGACCATTTCCAACGGGGTTTTTACCATTAACCTCAGCTGTATTGCCTTACTTCAAAAACCTTTCCAACGGATGTTTACCATTAACCTCAGCTGTATTGCCTCACTTCCAAAACCTTTCCAACGGGTTTTTTACCATCAAGTTCAGCTGTTTTGTCTCAAGTCAAAAACCTTTCCAACTGTTTTTTTTTCCAAAAACTTTTTTTTTTTTACCATCAAGTTCAGCTGTGCTTGCCTCACTTCAAAAACCTTTCCAACGGGATTTTTACAATTAAGTTCAGCTGCACTTGCGTCATTTCGAAAACCTTTCCAACGGTTTTTTTTTTTACCATTAAGAATGGTTCACTCTGATACGTGATAATCTCTAAACAGTTTCAACAAGAGAATACAGATGGAGCTACAACGCTACCAGACATGTGGAACAAACCGCAATAATAGGGAAAGCCCAGCGTGTCAAGCCTGAAACCTTCCACAATGAAGAACAGTGACTTTGCTGAGCTTGGACGGCGTGGTTGCTTTGCAAGGGAGTGGGAATATGAAAGTAGGTTCTCTTTCGCGGTACTGTGATTAGTCCAGCTTGAAAGTCCAAGAAGTACAATCGTGCAATATTTACATCTGGTCGCCTTTTAGTGTGTGCTGTATGCACTCTAGATCCCTGTGGGATATTTATGGAATACAGTTTTCATTCTTGGGTCAGGGTTTTCATTAACAACGCGTTCCAAGATTTGCTCACCCGTGTATCTACACAACGAACTGTCTGTCTATCCACTCAACAATTCAGCTCTTTATCTACACAATGATCTGTCTGTCTTTCCACTCATCCATTCAGCTGTTTATCTACACAATGATCTGTCTGTCTTTTCACTCATCCATTCAGCTGTTTATCTACACAATGATCTGTCTATCTTTCCACTCATCCATTCAGCTGTTTATCTACGCAATGATCTGTCTGTCTGCCCACTCATCCATTCAGCTGTTTAGCTACACAATGATCTGTCTGCCCACTCATCCATTCAGCTGTGTTTATCTACACAATGATCTGTCTTTCCACTCATCCATTCAGCTGTTTAGCTGCACGATGATCTGTCTGTCTTTTCCACTCATCCATTCAGCTGTTTATCTACACAATGATCTGTCTGCCCACTCATCCATTCAGCTGTTTATCTACACAATGATCTGTCTGTTTGCCCACTCATCCATTCAGCTGTTTATCTATACCATCATCTGTCTGTCTGCCCACTCATCCATTCAGCTGTTTATCAACACAATGATCTGTCTGTCCAGCCACTCATCCATTCAGCTGTTATCTACACAATGATCTGTCTGTCTGCCCACTCATCCATTCAGCTGTTTATCTACACAATGATCTGTCTGTCCAGCCACTCATCCATTCAGCTGTTTAGTGCAGGCAACTGTAGAACTATTCATCAACTTCTCTCTCGGTGTGTCCACAGTGGAAAAGGGCGATAACGCAGGTGTCATCGCGGGATCGGTGGTTGCAGTGTTGATAGCCATTCTCATAGCTGTCATCGTTGTCATCTTCGTAGTGAGGTGAGTTATGCCAATATCTGGACTTAACTGCATTCCCTCTCTCCCTTTGTCTCCTTTCGTATGTCTCTGTGTTTTTCTGTTTCAGTCTTTCTCACTCCATTTCTTGTCAGTCTCACTATCTCCCTCCCTCTTTCTTTGTTCAGCCTGTTCGCCACACTTGTTCCCTCCTATTTTACAAACAACTGTCACTTATATCCTCTACCATTCCCTCTGTCCTTCTGTCTTCTCCTGTCTCTCTTTCTCTCATCCTCTGATTCTCTCTCCTGTGCGTTATGTGTTTGTTGATAAGGGACCAGTTTGCCTCCATCTTTTACATTACAAAGTCATCGCAGCACTCTCTAAATGTGTAAACAGTACTCTTGCCTTATCTCGGCGACGTCTTGGGAACGATGCTGGCACTTTCCTCTGTGCCATTCAGATTCTGCTCAACGTCTACCTGGAAAACATAATGCAGGAAGCAGTTCTGGATTTCAACACATGCGTATCCATTAGAGGTTAGCCTCAATGCAATCTCTAGTGTTTTTTTTTTTCTTTTTTTTTCTGTTTAACAACAACATCGACATACTGGGAGGCAGCGAATCCAAGTTCCCAACAATCGTCACCACCTGGAGAATGAATCAGACACAGACACAATGGCTGTGAGCTCAGAGAAAAGAGGAACCGAAATAATTTCAGACAGCATTCAGCCGTCAACATCACGCTGAAGGGCAATGTAATCTGCTTGGAGTATCATGGGCCCATTGAATTTTTTTTCTGCGTACGCAGGCTATTTTTGCGGACACTCCCTGTACAGAGAGAGACAAGGATCAATCCCATCTACCCAACAATGGAAGAGGGGTTTTGTGTGTATGATCGTTTTGATCCCGCCAGTAAGACAGCCACACTCCAACTTCGGAGAAGATGCGTGCTATGTGTAACGTGTCATTCATACTAATGGCCGAACTGGCCTTCTTTTCCGAAAGTTGGTGATGGGATTAGCGTGTGTGCAAGATGCTATGCGTCCACACACGGAACCTCGGCTTATAGTCTATTTCGAAGGACTGTACGGTAAATGAAGTCAGAACCAATGTTATCCCCGAGGGAAAAATCCCCCTTTACCGAATTGGCCCGGCTGAGATTTGAACCCGCAAACCTTGGATCACCAAGATTATGAGTCCAGCGTTCCACCACTGAGCTATTCTGGCCCCCATTCAAAGAAATAACAGTAGTTCAAGAGAGGTGGTTGTTGTTGGTATGTTCTACAGGAAAATGTAGAACTGCGGAACGTATCTATGTTGTTGGTATGTAGCACAGGGCAATGTGAACTGCGGAACGTATCTATGTTGTTGGGATGTACTGCAGGGGAATGTGGAACTGTCGGAACGTATCTATATTGTTGGTATGTACTACATGAGAAAATAAAACTGCCGGAACGTATCTATGTTGTTGGTATGTACTACAGGAGACGCCGTCAGCAGGCCAAGTCCAATGCTTTGGCAAATGAATCAGCAGAGTTGTGCAACAACGCAAGAGGCGGGGCTATACGGGCACATCCTGCAAGCTCTGGCTCCTCGTTGCTGACGTTTGATGCCATCAGCAGCAGAAATGGTACAGATCCAGATGATATTAGTATAATGTAGACTATCTGTCTGTCTTTTATCTATGATACAGCCGCTGAGATGATGTTAACATAATGTAGACTATCTGTCTTTTATCTGTGATACAGCTGCTAGGTGCAGGCTATGGCAGAGATGTGCATAAACCCTTTCACCTGTCTATCATTTCATGCATGTATACAAGAAGCACACACACACACACACACACACACACACACACACACACACACACACACACACACACACACACACACACACTTCTGTCGCATGCACACCATAACAGGCTAGTAGTGCAAAGACAAGGTATTTGACAGAACCAAATGGGAGAAAGAGGATGGGGAGCGGGGGGGGATACGTGTGATGATTCTTTATGGTTGATGATGTTTTAATCAGTGTTAGTCAGATAATAAGAAAAACTGTGAATTGTTTAACAATTATATATTGCGATGTCGTGTAGCATCTTTGTAAAGCTCAATGAATAATGATTCCTCTCGTTTTTTTTTTGTTTTTTTTTTTTCTTTTTTTTACTGTTGAGTAAGTAATAAATAACTGGTGTATTTTGAGTTGAGCTAACCCAACACTGTTACAAGACCGAGCTTTAGGTTTATTTCATAGCTTTTTCATTACAAAGCTGGGTCTCATGAACAAGTAGTTTATTATTTAATGTCGCTTTAGGTCGTCGATGCCGAATCCTTTTGAATGATGTCCAGAAAGAAACTAACAGTGCGTCCTGTTTATCTCCAGACAGAAAGGATGGGAGACCGCAGTCCCAGGGGAAACCCTCCGTCAGCGCCAAACCACGCCCAGCAGGGGCGGACATCTACCAGAATGTTTCCCTCGCCGACCAGAACTGGGTACCTAAAAGCCGCCATTGCTTCGCCTCAGCAGGCCAGTGACAAGAGCGGAAGTGGCAACAGTGGGAAGGGTCCACCAGGACAAACAGCCCTGCCCCCATCCGGCGCAGACACCTCGCGCCTTTCCGGCAGGGAGCCCTGACTGACGATGAAGAGCTGGACTCCATGTGGAGCGGAGAACCAGTCTACACCAACGATCCTTCCTACGTCAACTTCCAGCCAGCCAGATACCGTCTGGACCAGCTGCACGAGACGATCCTGGACAGTCTGCGGGATGGCCGGACTGATAGGGAGTTTGGGGTAAGATGCTTTCTTTTCATAAGACACTGCGGAATGACAGGACTGATAGGGAGTTTGAGGTAAGATGCTTTCTTTTCATAAGACACCGCGGGGTGTCAGGACTGATATGCAGTTTGAGGTAAGATGGTTTCTTGTCATCATAAAACACTGTGATGGCAGATTGATGCGGGTTTTGAGGTAAGATGGCTTCTTCTCATAAAACACTGGGATGGCAGGCAGATTATGCGGAGTTTGAGGTAAGATGGTTTCTTTTCATAAAACGCCGAGGGATGTCAGGATTGATACGGAATTTGAGGTAAGATGGTTTGTTTTCGTCATAAAACACGTGGTATGACGCATTGAGCAGTGAAGTTTTAATCAGTGAAGTTTGTGTTTCTAAACCTTTTTTTTTTTTTTCCTTTTTTGTCTTTTTTTTTTTTTGGTCTCAAGTTGTTTCCACAAGCAATTCAATTGTCACATACTACAAACCATGGACCCTTTCTCATATGCTGTGAAATGAATGAAATTGCCATCAACAGTTTTGTCCTGTAAATCATATGATTCCAAGACTATTCCTCACATCTTTCTATCTCCTCTGGAGGTATTGAAGAAACTGGTAGAAGAACTATGGAAATCGCTTGTTCCTAATGTCGAATGATACACAGTGAACGCGATGAAGAAAGACGCATATGGCTACTTTCAAAACCAGTGATATGCAAGGTCTTTTAACACTTGCCTGGGAGACATCCAGCATATTACGTAAACAAATTCACATACTGTTATGTGTTAATGTTTTTGTTGCCTGGCATAATCATCTGTTTCAGGTTCTAAGTATGAGATGTTTTGTAGCCACTGTATGCGTCTATTCCACTCGGACTTTTAACTGAACAAAGTAAAGTTATAATCAGTTATGAATCACACTGTTAGTCATCAGCATCAGTTATGAATCACACTGTTAGTCATCAGCATAAGCCAGTTTGTTTGTACTCAGATGTTCTTTGTAGTCAGGTGTTATGCAAAGTGTGATTTTTTCGCTTTTATTTCAAAAGTTTGTGTTCAGATCAAAAAATAAGAAAACTGAACACAGTGCCTGTTACCATCTGTTGTGAATCGTTTTCTAAATACATTGATCGGTGTGCTGTATCACTTATTCATTCTCATGGACTTAGCTTCTTTGTTCATTTTTGTGTAAATGATGTACGTCCAAATCAAATCCCCTGAACAGAAATCCTGTGTCGTGTTTGCCCATATCTTGTCGGACTTCTAGACAATTGTTCACATTTTAACCCACGCCCAAATACATATTTTTAATCAACTGGGTTTGTATTGTATCGGCCTAAGTTTCTTTTTTTCATTTTATGTTTATCATTGCAAACTCCAGTGCTTTTATATACGTTTAGAATTATTCATCCTTGAAGTACAGTCATATTCTTGTTCACATAACGTGTTTGTAGCTGCTGGTTGGCTGCAAAAGATTTCCCGTTGACCAACGGACAGAAGCAAGAGAACTACTACAAGAATCGTTTCAAGAGCATTGTGCCATGTAAGTGTACTGATTTTGTTTCCTCTCTGTAGTGCTCCAAACATTGGCTTTTGTTTGCCTGTCTGTCTTTGTCTGTGTGGTATGCCCATCTCCATGTATTGATCAGGCTGATAAACAGATGGTATGGTTTGGTCTGTTTGGAAGAAATATTGAGCGCAAAGAAATCTTCGTTATTTTACCTTATTGGCAACTGCTTACTTATATTTCTCATTGCAACTCAGTAAATTCCTCATGTAAGCCGACAGTGTCATCTCCTTCTTTGTTTCTCTCTCTCTCTCTCTCTCTCTCTCTCTCTCTCTCTCTCTCTCTCTCTCTCTCTCTCTCTCTCTCTCTCTCTCTGCGTATCTTCTCTTCATTTCCACCACCTCATCCTCTAGCAACCCTCTTATCTTCTGTGTCGACTGCATTTCCTGTTGTTCTCTTCCTTCTGTCTTGTCGCTCCGATCAGCAGTTGGAAACACGGTTTTTCTTACACATACAGCCTCTGCCTTGTCGCTCCAATCAGCAGTTGAAAGCACGCTTTTTCTCACAAATACGGCTTCTTTCTTCTCGCTACGATCAGCAGTTGAAAGCACGCTTTTTCTCACAAATATGGCTACTTTCTTCTCGCTCCAATCAGCAGTTGAAAGCACGCCTTTTCTCTCAAATACGTGTTTTTTCTTGTCGCTCCGATCAGCAGTTGAAAGCACGCTTTTTCTCACAAATACGGGTTCTTTCTTGTTGATCTGATCAGCAGTCTAAAGCACTCCTTTTCTCACAAATACGGCTTCTTTCTTGCGCAGAGTTTGGCTCTGTGCTCCAGTGAGATCATCTGTAGCGTCTGAGGTGGAGTAAAACGATGAGTACAAATGAAAGCCACATAGTATGAGATTGCTGGAAGGATCCCTACGTTGCTGGTGAAATTAGCTTGCCGCCTTGTTTTATGTCGTCTGGGAGTTTTATTATTTATTCATTTATAAATTCTCCGCTCTCTCTCCTCTCTCATCTCTCTCCTCTCTCTCTCTCTCTCTCTCTCTCTCTCTGTCGCACGCGCGTGTGTTTGTATGTATGTGTGTGAGTGTCTTTGTGTGTGTCTGTGCGCATGTGAACGCGCGCGCGTGAGCGTTTGCGTGTATGTGAATGTGTGTGAGTTGTGTGAGTGTGTGTGAGTGTGGGGTGTGTGTGCGTGTGCGTGTGTGTGTGTGTGTGTGGTGGGTGTGTGTGTGTGTGCGGGCGTACACGTGCAAGTTCGACCACGCGTGTTGATGCATATGTAAGAAAAATAATTTCTT
>JADBJO010002965.1:0-15000 GCA_016801955.1 Conus betulinus
TCCTCAGCTCTGTGGTGTCGGTAGGTAATGTTCAAGATAATGTATAGCAGCGCTCGGAAATCCTTGTCGGGCTTACGTAATTGATAATTGTCCTAGTGCTTGATAATTTCTGATAACATTTGCGGGATTAAGATTGTGCCTGCTAGGAAATTAGGGCACCCAGGTTAAATTCTTTTTTTTTTTTTTGCCTTGAGATGTGCTTGATGATTCTATTAAGCATGTTATTAGGTAATAGGCCCTGAACTGTGACTGGTACTGGTAGTCATTAACGGTCGGTTGTTCGTTGGAGTAAATATGATTTACGATCCTACTGAAGCATTGTGTCTTGGAGACTTTGATGGGGACTGAAGTCGTAGGAATATAACTCGGACGGTATAATCACTGTTATGAAGGAATGGTTACAGTTATGTTTGCGGCCGTTGATGGAAATGGAAAGTGAATGGATCGGTTTAAATTTGTGATGGAAAGTTTCTGGTGAGAGAGAATTTTGATGTCAAGGTGGCTGATTGTATAAGTCAAGGTTTAAAATTCTAATCAGCTGTCGCACTTTGGGTTGTGACGTGTAAATCTCAGGACTATATTTAATGAGTCAGTATGAAATGCTAAAAATGAAAACACTCAGAACCGTTTACTTAAGTGAAGCAGCAAATAACTTTATTTTTCTGTGGTAGTAAGACATTTTCCTTTTTTCCCCCCTTCTTCACAGGTTCCAGCGAGTTTTCTTACTTTTTCTCCTGCACAGCGAATCCATGAGGGTCGGCCTCTCGGGTTGGGGGGGTCGTCTTACCTCCACTTCCACTGTCATCCCTGCCCATTCCTCTGCCTGGAGTGGGGACGCACCTGGATCCGGCAGGGTGTGTTCTGGACTGGATGCCAATTCCATCTTCTGCAGTTCCAGTGTTTGCAGTTCCTCCATCTTCGGTTCCATCTTCTTTTCTTCGGGGGTGGGCAAGCACCTCGAGGGACTACTAAAGGTGTAATGTGCGGTACATCATCTGCGTAGAAAAAAAAAATTGAAGAAAAAAAGAAGAAACACGCCGCTGTGCTCGGTGTGAATTGTGGGTGGTATAGTTGGTGCCTAGTAGGTAGGGGACCGGACTCTTCGATTCATCATTACTTTATTTCAGCTGCTTTGTCTCAAGCGCTTCAGTGCAGGTCTTGTGTGTGTGTGTGTGTGTGTGTGTGTGTGTGTGTGTGTGTGTGTGTGTGTGTGTGTGTGTGTGTGTGTGTGTGTGTGCGTCTTTTTTTTTCGTATTGCCGTGTGTGTGTGTGTGTGTGTGTGTGTTGTGTGTGTGTGTGTGTGTGTGTGTGTGTGTGTGGTGTGTGTGTGTGTGTGTGTGTGTGTGTGTGTGTTTCTTTGTGCATGTGTCGAGTGTCCAGCAGGAACTTTGAGTGATATACTTAAAGTGCAAAATTGGGTTTCGGGTCACTTGAACAATTTAAGTGCTTTGAGTGACATTATGGGGATTGAATTTGGGTGTAGGGATAGTCTGACACACCAGTAGAGAAAAATTAGTATAAGGAATACAGCTTGGGGTGGGGGTGGGGGGTGCGGGGGGGGGGGGGTGGGGGGGTGGGGGGGGGGTATGCTGAAGCATCACATCTTGGGTTCTGTGGGCTATCAACCTTGTTTGATATTTCAGCCCGGGATTACCAAGTGATGTAATTCTTCGTCTTTGTTCCTTCTGGTATTGGCTTTCAGTGGGCTGATGTGTGTGTGTGTGTGTGTGTGTGTGTGTGTGTGTGTGTGTGTGTGTGTGTGTGTGTGTGTGTGTGTGTGTGTGTGCCTCTTGAGGGAAGGGTCCTTACATGTGAATGCGCAGCACATGCGTGCACAGGTATACATAAGGAGCCATGTGATGATGGTCGCGCATTGGTGTCATTAGTATAGGTGGATTTTTTTTTTTTTTTTTTTTTTTTTTTTTTTCTTGTGGGGAAAACTGCGTGTGTGTGTGTTGGATGTAAAGATCTTGGTATTTTTCATCCGCTATTCTGTTGGTGAGACTGCGTGTGTGAATGCAAATAAAGCCTTCTGTTTGTGCATCTTATTTCCCTTTGTCCGTGTGTTTGTTGTGTGGCGTTCGTACTACTCTCAGATAAAAGGGGGAGGGGTGGTTTATAAAGGGAGGTATATTCATAAATCCCTGTCTACTGCCTTATACAGTGACATAAGGCTCAATCAGAAAGTTCCTTTATAACGAAGCAATCCATATCTGTTGTCACGTCCTACTTTCTGTCAACATTAGAAAGGTTATCCATCCCAGAGTACCATTCGTGATAACCTTATTGGTTCTAAATATCATTGACAGCATTTTTAATTCAAATTGAGCCGGACACTGTCTTTGAACTTGACAGCAGCAGTTTGATATATTGCCTGGTTTTTTATACGAAACGTTTTTAAACTTACAGAAAATCCTATATTCTAAAAAAATGTTCTGTCAATTAAGTGTGTTCCCGTAATGCTATGTAAGGTTTTTCATATGGGCCAAAGGCCTAAAAAAGAAAAATCTTCTCCTCCTCCTCCTCCTCTTCTCCTCCTCCTCCTCTTCCTCCTTCTCCTCCTCCTCCTCCTCCTCCTTCTTCTCTTCTTCTTCTCTCTCTTTCTTTCTCTGGGCTGACTTGAAACGAACTATGATATTTTGACAATCACTATACGTAGAATGGCTCAGGTAACGTATCACAACATACATTGTGGTACATATCGGTATTCATCATCGAATGACAGGAACAGGGGATAGAGAATAGGTGGGTCATGACACAAGTCACAGGGGTTAAGAGATAGGTTGGTCATGACACAAGTCATGACACAAGTCATAGGGGGTGGGGGTCATGACACAAGACACAGGGGATAGGTGTGGGTCATGATACAAGTCACAGGGAATAGGTGGGTCATGACACAAGTCACAGGGAATAGGGGATAGGTGGTCATGACACAAGTCACGGGGGATAGGGGATAGGTTGGTCATGACACAAGTCATGGGGGATAGGGGATAGGTTGGTCATGACACAAGTCATGGGGGGATGGGTGGGTCATGACACAAGTCACAGGGGATAGGAGATTGATGGGTCATGACACAAGTCACAGGGGATAGGTGGGTCATGACACAGGTCACAGGGGATAGGGGATAGGTTGGTCATGACACAAGTCACAGGGGGACAGGGGATAGGTAATGACACAAGTCACAGGGGATAGGTGGGTCATGACACAGGTCACAGGGGGTAGGGGATAGGTTGGTCATGACACAAGTCACAGGGGATAGGTGGGTCATGACACAAGTCACAGGGGATAGGTTGGTCATGACACAAGTCACAGGGGATATGTTGGTCATGACACAAGTCTCAGGGGATAGGGGATAGGTTGGTCATGACACAAGTCACAGGGGACAGGGGATAGGTAATGACACAAGTCACAGGGGATAGGTGGGTCATGGCACAGGTCACAGGGGGTAGGGGATAGGTTGGTCATGACGCAAGTCACAGGAGATAGGTGGGCCATGACACAGGTCACAGGGGATAGGTTGGTCATGACACAAGTCACAGGGGATAGGTGGGTCATGACACAAGTCACAGGGGATAGGGGATAGGTTGGTCATGACACAAGTCACAGGGGATAGGGGATGGGTGGGTCATGACATAAATCTCAAGGAAAAAGGGATCACACACGCACACACACACACACACACACACACACACACACACACACACACACACACACACACACACCACACACACACACACACCACACACACACACACAGAGAGAGAGAGAGAGAGAGAGAGAAAGAAGAGAGAGAGAGAGGAGAGAGAGAGAGAGAGAGAGAGGTGTGTCGAAAAACAGAAAGCAGATAGATGATGTATAGTTCAATGCCTGCACACACAAAGATGCACTGTCACGACCACAAGGCGTGGAACAGTGGTTAACATCTTCCGGTTTGCAGGTTGAAGTATTGCGGTTCAAGTCCCATCTAAAACATCTCTCTCTCTCTCTCTCTCTCTCTCTCTCTCTCTCTCTCTCTCTCTCTCTCTCTCTCTCTCTCCTCTCTCTCTCTCTCTGTTTGAAGTTTAATCTGTACGGCATTTAAACACCATAGGATTGTGGATAAGGACCACAGATACGTGTATTGTTGTACAACACACGTCCAAAGGACGTTTGCTTGCACCGTTCGATTCCCTCCTGATGACCACGTCGTTTCAGTCCACGCACAAAGCAGAAAATAGCGCGTTGTATCAGTGTGTGCTTTGTGACAACTTCAATCTGTGACTGACAATGTCCGGAAAACGTTTCTTCAAACTGGGATTATTTGTTTGTGCTTTGACTCGTCATGTCTTTCCTACATATCACGCGAGAGAGACAGACAGACAGACAGACACACACACACACACACACACACACACACACACACACACACACACACACACACACACACACACACACACACACACACAGACAAAGTGAGAGAGGGAGAAAGGGAATGAGTGTGAATGTCAGAGTGCACACTCATGCGCTCGCAAATGTTTTCAGTGTGTGTGTGTGTGTGTGTGTGTGTTGTGTGTGTGTGTGTGTGTGTGTGTGTGTGTGTGTGTGTGTGTGTGTGTGTGTGTGTGTGTGTTTTCTGTAGTTCTTTTAATGCTTGTTCACCCAGACATGTGTGTGTGTGTATACACGCGCGCGCGCGTGTCTGTGTATGTGTATGTGTCCGGGCGCGCCTATGTATGTGCGTGCGCGTGCATGCTTGCGCACATGAGCGCTAGTGCGCGTGTGTGTTTCAGTGTGTGTGTGTGTGCATGTGTGTGTGTGTGTGTGTGTGTGTGTGTGTGTGTGTGTGTGTGTGTGTGTGTGTGTGTGTGTGTGTGTGTGTGTGTGTGTGTGTGTTGTGTGTGTGTGTGTGTGTGTGTGTGAGTGTGTGTGTGTGTGTGTTTTCTGTAGTTCTTTTAATGCTTGTTCACCCAGACATGTGTGTGTGTGTGTGTGTGTGTGTGTGTGTGTGTGTGTGTGTGTGTGTGTGTGTGGTGTGTGTGTGTGTGTGTGTGTGTGTGTGTGTGTGTGTGTGTGTGTGCATGTGTGTGTGTGTGTGTGTGTGTGTGTGTGTGTGTGTGTGTGTGTGTGTGTGTGTGTGTGGTGTGTGTGGTGTGTGTGTGTGTGCGTATACATAAGCACGCACGAGCGGACGTATTCATACTCAAACTTATAGAAATTTATTACGTGCAGTGCACACGTTATGCAGATAGTGTTAGAACTGTTTGGTAGCGTAAAACATCGACTCAAAAAATGTTTCTGCATGTACTGGTCACCAAAAAAAAAAAAAAATGTTGAAACAGGCAGTTCTCTGACACAGGACATTGTGCGATCTGTGTCACTAGCTGCGAAAAGATTCTGTCGCATCGACTCAGATGTTATGATCAGCAGGAATAAGTCGAGTCATGTGTTAGCTTGTAACATGTTCAAATGACGTAACTTTCAGCACTGAGTCAGGAAATGTCATGACCAGTAGCACTTATTCAAGAAATGTTATAACTTAAACCGTTCGCTCAAGAAATGTAACATCCAGCACTGAATAAGGAAACGTTGTAACCTGCAGTTCTGACTGAAGATACATTATAGCTTGTAGCACGGACTCAAGAAATTTTGTTACGTGTAGCGTTGAGTCACACACACACACACACACACACACACACACACACACACACACACACACACACACACACACACACACACACACACACACACACACACACAAACTGTAGCATTGAATCAAGATCTGTCGTAACTTTCAGCGCTGACTTTAAAAATGTTGTAGCCTGCAGGAAATGTCAAATTCAGTAGCACTGACTTAAGAAATGTTGTAGCCTGCAGCACTGAATTAGGAAATGTCAAATTGAGTAGTCCTGACTTAAGAAATGTTTGTAGCCTGCAGCACTGACTTAAGAAATGTTGTAGCCTGCAGCACTGACTTTAGAAACACTGTGACTTCTAACACTGACTCTAGAAATATTGTAGCCTGCTTATTCATGCCAGTGTTGTATCCTGTAGCTCTGACTTAAGAAATATTGTAACCAGTAGCGCCGAGTCCAGAAATGTTGTAACCCCTTGGACTCTAGACAATGTCATATCCTGTAGCGCTGTCTTGAGAAATGTCATTAGCTGTAGCACTGAGTCAAGGAATGTTGCACCCTGTAGCACTGACTCCAGAAATGTTGTGGTTTGTTGTACTGACTTCCGATCGAAGAATGGTGCTGATGGAATTGTCAACAGTATTAGAAACCATTCAGCCATGTTGTTTGTCGCACAGCCGATCGCCAGGGCCCGTTCCAGGAGATCACACCGGCACTGCTGTTGTCTATTAATGGAAAACTGCTGAAAATCAGAATTTTGCGAAAATGTGCTTGTGCACATATTTTGCTATTTACCGCTGGTTGAAAACTTGCTTGAAGTCACTGCATCGTGTTGTATGATCGGATTGTACTGGCCAACATGCATCATGACAATATCATGTCACCACCTTTCTCTTCCTTTTCTGTTTGAGTGTGTAAGTGGGTTGGTTTTTTGGCTGGTTTTCTTCTGCTTGTTTGTTTCCTGCTTGCTTGCCATCAAAGCAGTTTTTTTTTGTTCAATTTTGCGGGAAACGTGTCTTTCCACATTTCTACAGTCAGCTACTTTCGCACCAGGTGAATGATACTGCGCATGGGACCTCGGTATATCAGCTTATCCAAAAAAAACTAGCATTCAGACCAACACCCCCGGTCCAATGGAAACGAGCAGCACCCCTGCCCACCCGCCTTCCCTATCTTCCTTCCTCTTCTTTGAAAGATTCGAACTACGAGCCTACAATCCTTTGGGTTTCAAGAGGTGGAGCTTATCCCGCTAGGCTGCTGCTCCCTTTCCTTTGCCCTGTTTGGATTGGTCGCGCTGCAGGAGGCCTCGCAGAGTGGCCTTGAACTTGGTGCTCATGTTCCAGTAGATGAGGAAGTTACCGGAGGAGTTGAGAGTGGCCATGACGTGGACCACACAGATGGTGACGTAAAAGATGTTGGTGTACTGGCGGCCTGGTTCAAATCCTGGTACCGTAAACCTAGAGAGAGAGAGAGAGAGAGAGAGAGAGAGAGAGAGAGAGAGAGAGAGAGAGAGAGACAGAGACAGAGACAGAGAGACAGAGAGAGACAGAGACAGACAGAGCGACAGAGACAGAGACAGAAAGAACTGAGGATACACGCAACTTGGAAGAAAAATTCCTAAATGCACTGCTTTTTGTCGGCTGGAAATAAAGAAAATACTTTTGGTTTAAAGGTTAGAAAAATGAAAAGAATGAGAGAAGGAAAGCAATAAAGAAACTACCAGAAAGACGAAGGGTGCACTATGACAAAGACTGAAATAGAACTTGGGTCGTCGTAGTAACATTGTGTGAAACACACGTCCTCCCCCGTCTGTTCCCCTGCCATGCCTTGGTGGTCGCAGAAGGAATGACACACACAGTAATTTGAACTGTACCTGGTAAAGGCCTGGGTCACTGAAGGGATGACACACACAGTGAACTGTACCTGGTAAAGGCCTGGGTCACTGAAGGGATGACACACACAGTAATTTGAACTGTACCTGGTAAAGGCCTGGGTCACTGAAGGGATGACACACACAGTAATTTGAACTGTACCTGGTAAAGGCCTGGGTCACAGAAGGGATGACACACACAGTAATTTGAACTGTACCTGGTAAAGGCCTGGGTCACTGAAGGGATGACACACACAGTGAACTGTACCTGGTAAAGGCCTGGGTCACTGAAGGGATGACACACACAGTGAACTGTACCTGGTAAAGGCATGGATCACAGAAGGGATGACTCACTGTGAACTGTACCTGGTAAGGGCCTGGGTCACAGAAGGGATGACACACACACAGTGAACTGTACCTGGTAAAGACCTGGGTCACAGAAGGGATGACACACACAGTGAACTGTACCTGGAAAAGGCCTGGGTCACAGAAGGGATGACACACACGGTGAACTGTACCTGGCAAAGGCCTGGGTCACAGAAGGGATGACTCACTGTGAACTGTACCTGGTAAAGGCCTGGGTCACAGAAGGGATGACACACACACACAAACTGTACCTGGCAAAGGCCTGGGTCACAGAAGGGATGACTCACTGTGAACTGTACCTGGTAAAGGCCTGGGTCACAGAAGGGATGACACACACAGTGAACTGTACCTGGCAAAGGTCTGGATCACAGAAGGGATAACTCACTGTGAACTGTACCTGGTAAAGGCCTGGGTCACAGACGGGATGACACACACAGTGAACTGTACCTGGTAAAGGCCTGGGTCACAGAGGGATGACATTCACAGTGAACTGTACCTGGTAAAGGCCTGGGTCACAGACGGGATGACCCATAGTGAACTGTACCTGGTAAAGGCCCTGGGTCACAGAGGGATGACACACACAGTGAACTGTACCTGGTAAAGGCCTGGTCACACAGAGGGATGACACACACGGTGAACTGTACCTGGTAAAGGCCTGGGTTACAGAAGGGATGACCCACAGTGAACTGTACCTGGTAAAGGCCTGGGTCACAGAAGGGATGACACACAGTGAAGTGTACCTGGTAAAGGCCTGGGTCACAGAAGAGATGACACACAGTGAACTGTACCTGGTAAAGGCCTGGGTCACAGAAGGGATGACACACACAGTGAACTGTACCTGGTAAAGGCCTGGGTCACAGAAAGAATGACACACACAGTGAACTTTGCCTGGTAAAGGCCTGGGTCACAGAAGGGATGACACACACAGTGAACTGTACCTGGCAAAGGCCTGGGTCACAGAAGGGATGACACACACAGTGAACTGTACCTGGCAAAGGCCTGGGTCACAGAAGGGATGACACACACAGTGAACTGTACCTGGTAAAGGCCTGGGTCACAGAAGGGATGACACACACAGTGAACTGTACCTGGTAAAGGCCTGGGACACAGAGGGATGACAAACACAGTGAGCTGTACCTGGTAAAGGCCTGGGTCACAGAAGGGATGACACACACAGTGAACTGTACCTGGTAAAGGCCTGGGTCACAGAAGGGATGACACACACAGTGAACTGTACCTGGTAAAGGTCTGGGTCACAGAAAGGATGACACACAGTGAACTGTACCTGGCAAAGGCCTGGGTCACAGAAGGAATGACACACACACAGTGAACTGTACCTGGCAAAGGCCTGGGTCACAGAAGGGGATCACACACACACACAGTAAACTGTACCTGGCAAAGGCCTGGGGTCACAGAAGGGATGACACACACACAGTGAACTGTACCTGGTAAAGGCCGGGACACAGAGGGATGACACACACAGTGAACTGTGCCTGGTAAAGGCCTGGGTCACAGAAGGGATGACACACACAGTGAACTGTACCTGGTAAAGGCCGGGACACAGAGGGATGACACACACAGTGAACTGTACCTGGTAAAGGCCTGGTCACAGAAGGGATGACACACACAGTGAACTGTACCTGGCAAAGGCCTGGGTCACAGAAGGGATGACACACAGTGAACTGTACCTGGCAAAGGCCTGGGTCACAGCTGGTGTGACACACACGGTGAAGAGCACACACACCACCATCAACATCCGGGTCACTAGGTGTTCCCGTCGTTCTGATGACGTCATTGTCTGCTCTGAACCCACCTTCAAAGCAAATGTGTTACAGCAAAAAGTAACGAGCAGGGTCAAATATACTGAAGGCATTATCATTTCTCTCTCTATCTGCCTCAGTTTAAGTCTCTGTGTCTGTCTGTCTGTGTCTGTCTGTCTGTCTGTCTGTCTGTCTATTAAATATACTGAAGGCATTATCATTTCTCTCTCTATCTGCCTCAGTTTAAGTCTCTGTGTCTGTCTGTCTGTCTGTCTGTCTGTCTCTCTCTCTCTCTCTCTCTCTCTCCTCTCTCTCTCTCTCTCTCTCTCTCTCTCTCTCTCTCTCTCTCTCTCCCCTGAGTGTGTGTGTGTGTGTGTGTGTGTGTGTGTGTGTGTGTGTGTGTGTGTGTGTGTGTGTGTGTGTGTGTGTGTGTGCGTGTGTGCGTGTGCGTGCGTGCGTGCGTGCAAAAGTCTTATTTATTCCGCCCCTTTTTTGTTATCCCAACTTTCTTTTCTTTATTTTTCCTTTCTCTTCCTATTTTTCTTGTTCTCTTCTTTCCTATTACTATTTTTTGTTATTCTTCTGTTCCTTCTTCCTCCTGTTCGTCTTCCTCTTCTCCAACTCCTTCTCTTCTTTCTTTTTCTTTCTTTCTTTTCTCCCCCCTTCTTCTTTCTTTTTCTTTCTTTCTTTCTTTTTTCTTTTTTTTTTCTTTTTTTTCTTTCTTTCTTTCTTTTCTTTCTTTCTTTCTTCTTTCTTCTTTTTCTTCCTCTACTTCTTCTTCTCACAATCCCATAACTTATTTTTTTCCCTTTCTATTTATCTTCTTCTCCTTCTGCTTCTCTTTCTTTCCCCCTTCTTCTTCTTCTTCTTCTTCTTCTTCTTCCTCTTTCTCCTCCTCCTCCTCCTCCCCCCTCCTCTACCTCCTCCTCCTCCCTGTCCTCGTTCTCCTCCTCTTTCTCCTCCTCCTCCAACCTCCTCCTTCTCCTCCTCTTTCACCTCTTCCTTCTCTTCTCTCCTCCTTCTCTCTCTTCTTCCTTCTTCTCCTTCTCTTCTCATTCTCCTTCTTCTTCTCTCTTTTCTTTTTTCTTCTCCCTCTTCTTCTTCTTTCCAGCAGACACTCACTTACATGAGCAGTTTGCATCCGCCATGACAAAACGGCACGCATGCGCAGTGAGATGAGAAGTGTGGCCATCATGACTCCAAGTAGACAAATGGTGGGTAGGCTGCTGCTGAACACTGAGTCGAAAAGAATGTCCACCGCCAGATGGTTTTCTTTGTAGAAACTGGCAAACATGCATGATAAATTTAGAAAATTTGCAGTGTTTTCCATTCAAACTTGTACAAATATATGTCATATACTGAATCTTCGGAGTATTTGTAGTTGAGTATACACTGCAGGAAAGTTCTAGAACTACATGGAAACAATCCATCAAAACTGCCTGGAATTTTAAGATTTGTTGGTTATAGCATTTTATGAGCAAATGTAATCTTTAAAGAAATAGGTTTTAGTTACATGTCTGTGGGTCCGTGTGTGTCTGTGCGTGCATGCGTCTGTGATTGCGTGCGTGCGTGCGTGTGTGCGTGTGTGCGTCTGTATGTGAATACGTACGGCTGTAATTGTAATGCAAATATAACAGGTCTCAGCACAGATCCCAAGGTTAAACCATATGTAAAAAGACATGGGTCTGAATTAACATCCTCTTTTACAAATGTATGTATAGTCTTATTCCTTATGCAGGCTGTAAGCTTGTCAAAGACAACTGAATTGCAGATGTAACCGTCAGTTCAAGAGAAGTCAGAAGTCTAGGATATCAAATGCTGCGCTGAAATTTAAACTGCTAAGTCAGACTCAAGTCTCTGATTTTATTACAGGGCAAGCTATGCAGACTCTCAGCACTCTGCTCAATAAGCTGTCTGACAATATTTTGCATCATGTGTGCGTGCGCGCGTGCGTGCGTGCGTGCGTGCGTGCGTGTGTGTGTGTGTGTGTGTGTGTGTGTGTGTGTGTGTGTGTGTGTGTGTGTGTGTGTGTGTGTGTGGTCTGCGTGGAAAGAACATTTCATTAAATTACTATTATATGCAGAATTTTGTTTGTTGACACAGAGGTAGAGATTCACAAAGCAAACAAACCTGGTAGGCTGGTTATAATACACAAGACTTTTTGTCTGGGGGTCCCGGTAGCTCAGTGTATAGTGCCTGGAGCCGACCAGTCCACAGCAGGACAGGCACGTGATGAAGATGAAAACGATCATCACTGCCATGTGCCTGTAGATAGGCAAGATGCCGTTTTAGTCAGTTGAGGGGAGGGGAATTTAGGGGGAGGGTATACAGAGGGGGAGGGTGGAGTAAGAAGCGGAGGGAGAGGAGAGAAGAAAGACTGACAAACCTGGTAAGAACAAAGGATTAGGTAGGATATGGAGCGGTTGATGCTCATTCTCTGATGTAGATGGATGTCGTAGCTCGTAATTTGTCTGGTAGTCTGAGCGTAACACGCTTATCGTAATTGATAAATTTTAGCGTGTAACGATATAAAATTAGAATGTCTGCACTATTGTGCAATGGTTACACCTGTGGGTATTTGTAATACTTCGTCTTCTGCCGAGCCCTGTATGACTAAGGGAAATCTTTCTGCGCGTGGGAGATGCTGAAGCAAGGCTTGGTCAAGTCCGGTAGGACCATGCCATTAGCCGTCTAGCACCATGCGTCCCCCACGGTTACGCATATAAGCAGTCGTCCGGCTGAGTTCGGTCTTCAATGTTCGCTGCGAGTGTGGCATAGCAGCGGACGCCAAGGGAGAGGTGGCAGCTCTCCTTTGACGGACACTGATGTGAGAGGTCAGTGTCAGGCGGCGCAGCCAACCTTCCAGCCATATGGGTGACGGCGTGTGTAGCCTGTGTCGCCGGGGGACGGCTCCTGGAGATGTGGGGCGATTGGCGATGGAGCGCTGCTGACTGCGATTACCGTGGCCTGGGGCTACCTTGTTCTGAGCCAGCCAGACATGGGGGCACTCCTTACGGGGTTGGGCTGAAAAATTGCCCCTCTCGCAGTCCGCAGTCCGCGTGTACCCGCCGAAAATTAGGGTCTCGTGCAGCGCGCCATCGACTTTCGTCCTGCTCCCCTTCATGAGGCGGTCTCATGCGGCACAGGACCATCGCCACCCGAGCATGAAGAAGGCCGCCTGGTGGTCCTGAAGACAGCCTTTTCTTTTTTAGGGGGGGGGGGGGGGGGGGGGGGGTAAAGAGGCGAAATGCATCGACGCCCATCGTCGGCCGACCAACAGCCGAAACTGAACCGAAGTTCAAGAGGAACAAGAGCTCGGAGAGAGAAACACGACGGCCCCACATGCAACTCGCCCACAGCTGCCTGCGACAACAGTTGCTGCAAAAAGTTGCAGATCCACGTCTGCAAGTGCACCGTGTCCTTAAGGGCCTTAGGCCAAGAGGACTAAAACTCACCCATGATCAAACGAAATGAGTCTGATCGCATTTAGGGATAAAGAATAATTATAACCAGACTGAAAATCCGGGGAAACTATGCGACCATCATCTTGAAAGCCATAAATACCCATAGGTGTAAGCTATTGTACAATAGTGCAGAAATTCTAATTTTATATCGTTACACTCTGAAATGTATCAATTTCTGCACTATGTGAGCGCAAAGGCTTACACTTATGGGTGACTGTTTGATTGTTGCACAGGTTCTCTATGTGAGGAGAGGAGACCAACGAAATAGGACAATAGCCACAGGGCAACATTCATGTGGAGAACCGAAACTCTGCGTCAATAACGCACATGTACAGACTTATATATATATATATATATATATATATATATATATATATATATATATATATATATATATATATATATATATATATATATATATGATATTTGTAAGAGCAATATATATATATATATATATATATAAGTCTGTACATGTGCGTTATTGACGCAGAGTTTCGGTTCTCCACATGAATGTTGATATATATGATATTTGTAAGAGCGCTCATGCATTCCATGTACTCACAGGTCAGGGTGACGGAATAATATGTACTCAAAAAATGATCAACAGACCTTCACTCGGAAGGGACAACAGGGTCCTGAATCAGTTTTGAGTCCACCCGTGACACAGTTTCTGGCAGCAAAGTTCTGACGTAGTGTCTAGAGGGTGTGCCCCGCCATGACCAGTTGGAGCTGTTCATGATGGCTTGTAACGGCCCATTATGCAGTAAGGCACATGTGGTGGCTGTAGCACCCTAGCGATGCGGTCACTCCAGCGTCCTGCATAGTGTGTGCTATCCACCGTCTGATTGTGGCTAGTTTCACGGGTGTGTACGTGAACGGAGATACAATCAGTTCAGGTCTCTGTCGTCGGCCGTCTGTTCTCCTTATATATTCCGACACGTAGGTAACGGGGCACAAACGCTTGGCTACACATAACTTCAATTTCACAGGGGGAGAACAGTGAGACGGTCTGTCCGTCTTCAACCCGAAGGCTGTCTGTAACACAGTACAACTAGAGCTAACGTGACACTAGGCACTATCCACAGACAACGGAACATCACTCACTCTCTTTGCTGTGTAAGCAGCAAGCATGAACACTACTTTGTACGTCAGCCTGTCCAGGGCAGGTCTTCAGGTGGGTGCCATTGGGCCACATACAGTAAGACACTCCCAGTGTCCCAGGTAGGCTCTACCTTCACAGATAGGGACCTCTTATTGACTATACCTTTGAGAAAACGACACACTAGTGGGTGTTTCCCAATAGGCAGTGGTTTGAGGGCTTCTAAAATGCTGGAGATAGCTGAGTGATGCACACCGATTGTTCCCCATGAGAAGCCCTAATCGAATATGTACTGCACTGTAGCATTTTTTCCACAGAAACGGCAGCTGTGTCCAGAGACTGGCTGTCACAGAGCCCCCCCCCCCCCCCCCCTCCCACTCACGCCACACTACCTGATATTGTGGGCGGGTGCTCGAGCGCCAGCTACCTTCAAGTACTTCAAAGGTAGCCGACGGAAGGTTCAGCCCTGTGGCTGACCTCATATGGGCCACACTGTCAGCCTCACAGCCTCCAGGTTCTCTACTGGCCAGCCTGTTGCCGTGTTGATCAGTAGAATGGTGGACATCGGGATCCTGTGCGGCGTGTCGTATAGTAGATCCATGATCATGGACGTCCAGGGGGCATCGCTCCATCAGGGGGACAGCAGCAGCATCCTGGAGTTGGTCTCCATCAGCTTGCTCACCACCGTCGGCACCAAGGTTGGCGGTGGGAAGGCACAGAGCAGAGGGAAGTTCCATGTTTGGCTGAGAGCGTCCTTTGCAGATGCTTGACTGTCGTCCCGTTGTAGGCACATGTAGTTGGTTAACTGCACGTCTGTCTGGGCGCAATC
>JADBJO010002965.1:22500-30000 GCA_016801955.1 Conus betulinus
CCATTTATAAATTGACTTGAATGATGAGAAAATGACTCACTTGTTTGGAATTTCTTGCAGACAGAGAGAATCCGATAAACGTGCAGACAGCGAGAAAGAGATAGTGAGACAGGCGGATATGGACAGATACAAAGGCACACAGGCCTTCAGAAAGACAAACGGAACTCAGCAAGGTGGGGGGGGGGGGGGGGGGGGGGGGGGGGGGGGGGGGGGCTGGAGGGAACCATATTCGATCAGGACTGAGATTTTATGCATAGCTCGGTAGAGGGAGCCAGAGTCAGAAACACTGTCAGAGACAAAGAGAGGCGGACACAAGCAGACAGAGACAGAGAGCATACAGACAGTGTGTGTGTATGCGTGTGTGTGTGTGTGTGTGTGTGTGTGTGTGTGTGTGTGTGTGTGTGTGTGTGTGTGTGTGTGTGGTGTGTGTGTGTGTGTGTGTGTGTGTGTGTGTGTGTGTGTATGCTGCATTGTGTTGTGTTGTGTTGTGTGTTGTGCTGTGTTGTGTTGTGCTGTGTGTGTTGTGCTGTGCTGTGTGTTGTGTTGTGTTGTGTTGTGTTGTGTTGTGTTGTGTTGTGTTGTGTTATGTGTGGAAATAGAGACAAGCAGACCTAGACAGAATGCACAGAGACGGGCAGACAGACAGTGTGTTGGGCCGGGGGGGGGGGGGGGGGGGGGGGGGGGGGGGGGGGGAGGGGGGGAGGCGGACGGACGACAGATGGACAGACAGACAGAGAGAAGATATTCTTACTGAACTTCATAAGATAGTGACTCACTACTTCTGGAGGAAAGAGAGATAAAGAGAATCCAGAAAAAAGAAAGGGCGGAAGGGGAGGCAGAGAGTGAGAGGGAAGAAAACAGATAGATCAACAGAGCACGGAGGGAGAGACAGACAGACAGACAGACAGACAGACAGACAGACGGACTGTTTACCTGACGGTCAGCAGACGTTTGGCCTTGAGAGGCCAGAGGACACAGACACACCTCTCCAGGGAGATCAGCAGGGTCAGACAGTTGGAGGAGCTCAGGAATCCCATGTACACCCCCACCATGTTGAGGCTCTGCACCTGGTACACACACACACACACACACACACACACACACACACACACACACACACACACACACACACACACACACACACACACGTGATCAATATAAAGACTTATCTTTTGACTCAATATCACTACTCTCGGAAATGTTTACATAAATTTTACATCTGCAGAACTGAACTCTGAAATGCTTGACGCCTTCAAGTGAAGCATGTCTATAACAGTACTTCACAGAAAATGTTGGTCTTGGATTGTGGGGAGTTCCTACGAATGTCGTTCGGTTTGAAGAATGCCGCACAAGCATTTCAAAGGCTCATGGAGGGTATTCTACGAGACACACCTTTCGCGTTTGTCCATGTTGATGACATCTTGGTTGCCAGTCGTTCACATGACGATCACCTTGAGCATCTCCGACAGCTTCTCCAGCTCCTCTTGACAAACGGACTGGTCATCAACAAAGCAAAATGTGTTTCTCCTTGGACATCGTGTGACCTCTGAAGGAATACGTCCACTATCAGATAGAGTAACTTCTCTTCAAAACAGTGCTCCGCCTACTGATTGTGCTGGCCTTCAGCAGTTTCTTGGTTTGATGAACTACTATCATGGTTTCATTCCACACGTCGCCGACATCCTGGCCCCTCTTCATGCTCAAGCAAGCGGAAAAGGACAAAGCATTGTGTGGTCTGAGGCCTGCCAAACAGCATTTGAACAGGCAAAGGAAGCTCTCAACGATGCTGTCATTCTACATCATCCTCTGGCAGATGCACCTATAAGTCTCACAGTGGATGCTTCCAACTCGGCTTTAGCTGCTCAGCTCGAACAGAAACAGGGCCAAACCTGGGTTCCTCTGGCCTTTTTCTCTAGAAAGCTCTCTGAAGCAGAAAAGAAATGCAGCGCATTTGATCGTGAGCTACTTGCAGCCTACAGTGCTGTCAAACACTTCAGACATTTTTGAAGGAAGACCATTTACGCTGTTCACAGATCACAAGCCACTGGTATCAACTCTCACGAGTCAAACTGACCGCTCGCCTCGACAAACAGGACAACTCTCCTACATAGCCGAGTTCACCACTAACATCCAGTACATCACAGTCAAATTCAGTGTGGTAGCTGATGCATCTTCACACTTCAGAATGAACTTGGACTCTGAGGAACACGACATCTACTCAGTTGGCAGTGTCAGCCAACTCGCTCAGGATCAAGTTCAATCTGGTGAGATGGACTCCTATCGTACAGCTACCACAGGCCTCAAACTTGAAGACATCCAGTTTGGTTCATCAGCCCTGCTGTGTGATACTTCTACTGGTGTGTTCCACGCCCAATTCTCCCCAAATTCCTGGACTCGGCCTGTCTTTGATCAAGTACATGGACTCTCACACGCAGGTGTAAGCCCCCACACAGCAAGCCATGAGCCAGCGCCTCGTGTGGCATGGCATGAAACGAGACATATGTGGATGGTGTAAGGAATGTCACGGCTGTCAGTCATCCAATGTCCATCGGCACACTCCAGCACCACTTGTAGAACGACTACCATCAACTACCAGATTCAGCAGCCTCCATGTAGATCTCGTTGGAGCTCTGCCTGCCAGTCAAGGCATGATCTACCTGTTCACGATCATTGATCGCTTTACCAGGTGGCCAGAAGCCATTCCTCTCCCAGATGCCCATGCTTCTCTACCTGTGCTCAAGCTCTGGTGCATCACTGGATTGCCAGGTTCGGCGTTCATGAAAATATTACCTCTGACTGTGGAAGACAGTGCACCTCAACACCTGGTCTGAATGCAACAAGCTCTTGGGCATTGACGTTCACACAGCTACTGCCTACCACCCCAAAGCTAACGGCATGGTTGAACGATTCCACCGTCAACTGAAAGCGGCACTCAAGGCCCGCACTACCACTCCCGACTGGTATGCAGAGCTGCCCTTGGTCCTGTTGGGGATACGATCTTCTTGGCGGGTGGACCCTGATTGTTCCCCAGCTGAACTTGTTTACGGCTCCGCGATTCACCTGCCGAGTGAATGTCTTCAGCCGCTGGATGGTCGCACTATGGAACCTGACTCGATGTTTCTCAATCATCTCCAGCACAGCATGCGTACCGTTCTACCATCAACCCCAGCGTTCCATGGATAAACAACCTACCTATGTTCCTTCAAATCTGGCATCCACTGGGTACGTCTACGTCAGAAACGACGCCCACAGACATCCTCTGCAACGACTCTATGATGGGCCCATACCACATCATTGACACGAGTGATAAATATTACACCATTGACACCAAAGGCCGTTCAGAGAAAGTGTCTGTGGACCGTCTGAAAGCTGCATTTGTCACACAGCTCACGACTACAGGAAACAAGACTGTGGTTCCATCCGGTGCTGAGGTTTTACCACCTTCAACAGAGTCAACACGCGCTACATCAAAAACTACAATACCATACACTTTGCCTTCACCATCTCCTGACAGAAAACCTTCTAGTGTCAAGACCCGCTCTGGGCGCATCTCACGCCTTCCCCCCTAGATTTCAATGAAAATTGTTTCGATGTTGTTTGTTCGTTTTGTTTGTTTGTTGTTTGTTGTTTTTTTTTTTTTTGTTTTGTTTTGTTTGTTTTAGTTTTGTTTTTTTTTTGTTTAGTTGTTTTTTTTTGTTGTTTTGTTTTGTTTTGTTTTGTTTTGTTAAAATTTCGCTTCGTATTTGTCCTACGCTAGAAGGGGGCTAATGCAGCGACACCTTCGAGTTCGCCTACGTCTTTAGAGAGTTGCGTTTTCTTGTTTTGCCTTGACAACGTGTTAGAGTTCCTTCCCTTTTGTTTTGGAGCAACGGACACGACGATCGCTGAATATTAATACTTCAGTTTAGAACCATACTAAAGTATAAAGGAAGGAGAGAAAAGAAGGGAAAGAAGGATATTTGTCCACATCGGCAAACACAATAAGGAACTAAAGTGCATAAAGGAGGAGAAGAAAGTGCCAGCAGTCTAAAGTGACCGACCTAGGCCTGACACCAGGGCACCGAGGGATGGGCATGAAGGAGGGGGAGACGGAAGAACTCGACGTCAAAAAAAGTGAATTCCGACGACTTTTTATTTTCACCGATCGCAGAAAGTTTACAAAAATACACCAAGCAGACCAGTACAATGTCAGTCACAACTTGGAAGTGCATCGAGGTATGTTTGAATATTTTCAGTTATTCAAGGTTATATGGTGAAGCTTTTTGTCGGTAACATGAAGGATTGGACGGTCTACAAGATCTCTACCTTGTTGCCTATGACAGAAGACAGAGAGAATGAAATAAAGAAGGGCGTCTGGATGGATTTCAGCTGTTACCCAACCTCGAGTCCAGCTTCCCCTAAGGTTGTTCTGCAAATGTTGTCATACGATCCGTACCAAGAGAACAAGATTGAGCAAGCTGTTACGGGCGTTTTTCATTTGTCAAAGATTTCGTGACTTCTGAACTTTCACGTTCATTAAAGCAGTTACATGTTTTACAGACTTATAGCATATTGTGATATCAGCAATTAATATATTTTCATAACGTTTGTGTCCGTCGTAAGAAAATGTATTCTTTGTCTTTTTTTTTTCCAGAGCCAGCTATTATTGAAAGGGTGGCATTTGTTTAAGTCATGGATAGTACAGCATCACAGAAAGCATAATATACACAGTATTATATACAGTGTTTCAGGATCCTGTTGCCATCAGCTTGACAGGACACAAGTCTGACGTCCATATACCCACGCTTCTTCTATGTAACAGAATCATTTTAGAACGATTAAATTAAAAGTGGTAATTCGCTTGACACATTTGCTTCATGACATCCATGCACTTGCCTAGGAAGCAGGTGGGATGAGGAGTCAACGTATCACTAATAAAGGAGCGAGGCGATAAGAGTTTAAACTTTAAATAAGTCCCCCATGTCACCAATACGGGTGTGAGGTGATGAAATGTTTACCTTCCAAAAGTCCTCCATACAACTGATAGTGGATGAGGTGATGAGGTATACACCTCCTAACCCCCCCCCCCCCCAACCCTCACCCCATCGCTAAAAAGAGGGTGAGATGACGAGGTGTTTATCTCCCAGAGACCCGCTATACCACTAATGAAAGCTGAGGTGTAGGGGGGGGGGGGGGGGGGGGGTTGCCTTCAAAATCCCTCCATGCCATCAACACGGGGGAGAGGTAATTAGGTGTTTACCTTCCAGAAGGCTCCAAGGGGAGGGTGGAAGAGGCTGAAGATGCTGTACAGTCTGGTTGTCATGGAAACGCTGATGTAACCTGTGTCTGCTACCGCCAGACTGCACACAGTGCGTAGGTTATTTTATGGTGGTGGTGTTGGTAGTGGTGGTGTTGGTTGTGGTGGTGGTGGTGGTGATGGTGGTGGTGGTGGTGGTGTGGTGGTGGTGGTGACGGTGGTAATGATGATGAAGATGATGACATTTAATGACAAACTGCATAACAACTTTAGAAGAAAAGGAGTATATCAAAATGCGCGGGCATGTGGGCGGGTGGATGTGTGTTGACAAAAAAAGGCAGGAAGCAGGCACGAGATTGGTCAGGTCATCCATTTCATGCCCAAGCCACCAGCATCCCATTGCTGCCCTGCCACACAGCCCCCTACAGACATGCCCACACATGGTCTATGTCCAATCGGCACCACATCTTTGAGAACCAAGATGACGAGATTAACTCCTCTTTATCCCCGACACTTTTATGAACAGGTAGTTCAAAAACAAATGTCACGTACACAAATCAAAAAGCAGTCATCGTCTTATCAGAGTGCCCAGTCCCAAACAGGGCAAAGACGTGGAGAAAGAGCAGGCCAGCATTGCAGTACCTTTGGTTCGATGATACAGTTCACTCTCTTGCGCCAGTCACACAACGCCTTCTTTCCGTTAAGTAATGGGTACGATAAGGACATTACATACGTCGGTCTTGTCCGTTCGTCGTCTGTCCGCACACCTCGTCTCTGGCCAGTGCTGTCTAGCCTGTGTTCGCCGGATGCACCGACTTGTGGATCCACACCTCTACTTGACGGCTGCACGTACAGTCATGGTGGCGAGTTTGTGTGTCCCTTGCTGCAGTTCACAGACATCCATCTTCCGCTCGAGCTACTGCTGCTGCTGCTGCTGCTGCTGCTGCTGCTGCTGCTACTACTACTACTACTACTAAAAAAAAATTACTGCAATAAGAATATTAGATATTTCTTCAGCGCATATACAAGACAGCTACTGACAGCGCTTTCACAATAACATATGACCAGACATGGGTCTATAAAGCAGTTAAAATAAACATAACTGTAACTGTAAGAAAAAGGTCAGACAAAAAGAAAGAAGGAAAAAGGGGTTATTTACACGCAAAGAACAAAAAAACAAAGGAAGGACAAAAGAACACCTGAAAAGACAGAGGTTGATCCTGTCCGACAAGCCCTGACGCGTAAAAACCACCATGTTGATGACGTTCATGATGACGCCATCTACCGTTCAGCACGGAAGCAGTCCCACTTGCACCACCGTCAACACGAGAAGCGCCGCCGTAGCTGAGCTGACCGGATCATCCGGGTATTTTTTCACCTGACACTCCAGAGGAGACTGTGTGGTGAGTGTAACCAATGTCCACATAGTCCTTCGAGGTGGTGTTAAAAAGTGAATTTGTAAATAGCCCCAGGGAGATGGAACTCTCTTCCTTGAGCGTGGATTGCACTTTGAGGGCCATGCTACGAGAACCAGACACAAGGTATGAAGCCAAAAGGAGCCTGTGCACTTTTCTCATTGGTCAGGAATGAAGCTAATTTTGTGGGCTATTTCGATGTTCGTCTTAGATGGGAGACCTGCAGAGTGTCAAGACTATGATTATGGCAACATGTATAGCAGGTCTCCACCGGTGCAAGTTTCTCAGTTCACTTGATGAAAAAAACATCTGTAAAACAGGTGTGATCATACTTATCACACAATGCCTGTGTGTGTGTGTGTGTGTGTGTGTGTGTGTGTGTGTGTGTGTGTGTGTGTGTGTGTGTGTGTGCACTCAAAAAGAGGCGAGCGTGCATGTGTGTGTGTGTGTGTGTGTGTGTGTGTGTGTGTGTGTGTGTGTGTGTGTGTGTGTGTGTGTGTGTGCGTGTGCGTGCGCGCGTGCGTGTGTGCTTGAGTGTGCGTGTGTGTGTGTGTGTGTGTGTGTGTGTGTGTGTGTGTGTGTGTGTGTGTGTGCGTGCGTGCGTGCGTGTGCGTGTGTGTGTGTGTTTATGTGCGTACGTGGGTGCACACACACACACACACACACACACACACACACACACACACACACACACACACACACACACACACACACACACACACACACACACACACGTTTAGATTTAAGTCATGTGGTGTGTGTTCACAATGAAAAAACAACCAACCAGGCAATCTCCACGGACGTGAGTGCTGGAAGTTGACCTTGTTTCCGTCATGTGTGCAAACTGTT
>JADBJO010002965.1:35000-57500 GCA_016801955.1 Conus betulinus
GTCATAACCTGCAGCACTGGCTCAAGAAATGTTGTGGTTTGTTGTACTGACTCCCGATCGAAGAATGGTGCAGTTGGAATTGTCAACTGTATTAGAAACCATCCAGTCATGCTGTTTATCGCACAGCCGATCGCCAGGACCCGTTCCAGAAGATCACGCCGGCACTGCTGTTGTCTATTAATGGAAAACTGCTGAAAATCAGAATTTTGCTAAAATTTGCACTGAGTACATATTTTGCTATTTAACGCTGGTTGAAAACTTGCTTGAAGTCACTGCATCGTGTTGTATGATCGGATTATACTGGCCAACATGCATCACGACAAAATCATGTCACCACCTTTTCTTCCTTTTCTGTTTGAGTATTTAAGTGGGTTTGTTTGTTAGCTGGCTGGTTTTTCTTGCTTGTTTGTTTCCTGCTTGCCATCAAAGCAGATTTTTTTTGTTCAATTTTGCGGGAAACATGTCTTCCACATTTCTACACAGTCAGCTACTTTCGCACCAAGTGAATGATACTGCGCATGGGACCTCGGTATATAAGCTTATCCCAAAAAAAAACTAGCATTCAGACCAACACCCCAGGTCCAATGGAAACGAGCAGGACCCCTGCCCACCTCACCTTCCCTATTTTCCTTCCTCTTCTTTGAAAGATTCGAACTACGAGCCTACAATCCTTTGGGTTTCAAGAGGTGGAGCTTATCCGCTAGGCTGCTGCTCCCTTTCCTTTGCCCTGTTTGGATTGGCTGCGCTGCAGGAGGCCTCGCAGAGTGGCCTTGAACTTGGTGCTCATGTTCCAGTAGATGAGGAAGTTGCCGGAGGAGTTGAGGGTGGCCATGACGTGGATCACACAGATGGTGACGTAAAAGATGTTGGAGTATCGGCGGCCTGGTTCAAATCCTGGTACCGCAAACCTAGAGAGAGACAGAGACAGAGAGAGAGGAGAGAGAGAGGAGAGAGACAGAGAGAGAGAGAGAGAGAGAGGAGAGAGAGAGAGAGAGAGAGAGAGAGAGAGATTTCTAAAAGTAGTCATACGCTGGTGATTAGAAGGCGTTGAAATGGACCATTTTACATTGAAATGTAACTGTCACATACAATATCGAGAGAGAGAGAGAGAGAGAGAGAGAGAGAGAGAGAGAGAGAGAGAGAGAGAGAGAGAGAGAGAGAGAGAGAGAGAGAAGAGAGAGGGACAGAGACAGAGAGAACACGCAGCTTTGAAGAGAAATTCCTAAATGCATTATTTTCCTTAGGCTGGAAATAAACAAAAATATTTTTCGTTTAAAGGTAAGAAAAATGGAAAGGAAGAAAGCAATAAAGAAACTACAAGAAAAACGAAGGGGGTGCACTATGACAAACACTGAAATAAAACTCAAGTCGTTGTAGTAACATCGTGTGAAACACACGTCCTCCCCCATCTCTTCCCCTGCCATGCCTTGGTCACTGAAAGGACGACACACACCGTTTACTGTACCTGGTAAAGGCCTGGGTCACAGGAGGGATGACACACACAGTGAACTGTACCTGGTAAAGGCCTGGGTCACAGAAGGCATGACACACAGTGAACTGTACCTGGTAAAGGCCTGGGTCACAGAAGGCATGACACATAGTGAACTGTACCTGGTAAAGGTCTGGATCACAGAAGGGATGACACATAGTGAACTGTACCTGGCAAAGGCCTGGGTCACAGGAGGGATGACACACACAGTGAACTGTACCTGGCAAAGGCCTGGGTCACAGAAGGGATGACACACAGTGAACTGTACCTGGCAAAGGCCTGGGTCACAGAAGGGATGACACACACAGTGAACTGTACCTGGCAAAGGCCTGGGTCACAGAAGGGATGACACACACAGTGAACTGTACCTGGTAAAGGCCTGGGTCACAGAAGGGATGACACACACAGTGAACTGTACCTGGCAAAGGCCTGGGTCACAGAAGGGATGACACACACGGTGAAGAGCACACACACCACCATCAGCATCCGGGTCACTGACTGGACTGTTCCCGCCGTTCCGCTGACGTCATTGTCTGCTCTGAACTCACCTTCAAAGCAAATGTATGACAGCAACAAAATGTAAATAGGGTCAAATATACTGAAGGCATTATGATTTCTCTCTCTGTCTCTCTGTTTCTGTCTGTGTCTGTCTGTCTGTCTGTCTGTCTGTCTGTCTGTCTGTCTGTCTGTCTGTCTCTCACTCTCTCTCTCTCTGTCGTGTCTCTGTCTGTTTGCCTCTCTCTCTCTCTCTCTCTCTCTCTCTCTCTCTCTCTCTCTCTCTCTCTCTGTGCGTGCGTGTGTGTGTGTGTGTGTGTGTGTGTGTGCGCGCACACACACACACACACACACACACACACACACACACACACACACACACGCATGCGTGCGCGTGCGTGCGTGCCTAAAGTCATTTTTTTTTCTTGCCTCAACCTTTTCTTTTACTTTCTCTTTCTTTTTCTTGTTCTCCTTTTCCTTCTTCCTCCTGTACGTCTTCTTCTTCTCCACCTTTTCTCTTCTTCATTTCTTCCTCTTCCTTTTTCTCCCCCTTCTTTCTTTCTTTCTTTCTTTTTTCTTCTTCTTCTTCTCCTCACAATCCCATATCTTGTTTTTCCCTTTCTATTTATTTTCTTCTTCTTCTTCTCTTCTCCTACTCCTTCTCTTTCTTTCTTTCTTTCTTCTTCTTCTTCTCCTCCTCCTCCTCCTCCTCGTTTTCCTCTTACTCCTCCTCCTCCCGTCTTCGTTCTCCTCCTTTTTCTCCTCCTCCACAACCACCTCCCCCTTCTCCTCCTCTTCCACCTCTCCCTTCTCCCCCCCCCCCCCCTCCCCTTCTTCTTTCCTCCTTCTTCTCTTCTTCTTCTTCTTCTTCTTCTTCTTCTTCTTCTTCTTCTCCTTCTTCTCTCTTTTCTCTTTTTTCTTCTCCCTCTTCTTCTTTCCAACAGAGACTCACTTACATGAGCAGTTTGCATCCGCCATGACAAAACGGCACGCATGCGCAAAGAGATTAGAAGTGTGGCCATCATGACTCCAAGTAGACAAATGGTGGGTAGGCTGACACTGAACATGGAGTCGAAAATAATGTTCACCGCCAGTTCATTTTCCCTGTAGAAACTGGCAAACATGCACAGAAAAATTCTGGATAAATTTAGTAAAATTGCATGCATTCCATTCAAATTTGTACAATTATACGGAATCTTAGGCGTATTTGTAGTTGAGTATACATTGCAGGGAAGTTCTAGAACAATATGGAGAAAATCTAACAAAACTTCCATGGAACTGTAAGACGTGTTGGCTATAGAATCTTATGAGCAAATGTCGTCTTTAAAGAAATGGGTTTGACTTACATATGTGTGGGGTCCGCATGCGTCTGTGCGAGCATGTTTCTGTGGTTGCGTGCGTTCGTGCGAGCGTGCGTGTGTGCGTGCGTGTGTATGTATGTGTGCGTGCGTGCGTGCGTGCGTGCGTGCGTGCGTGCGTGCGTGCGTGCGTGTGTGTGTGTGTGTGAAAACGGGCTGCAATTGTAATACGAATATAAAAAGGTATCAGCACAGATCCGAAGGTTAAAACATATGTAAAAGACATGGGTCTGAATTAACAGCCTCTTTTACAAATGTATGCGTAGTCTTACTCCTTATACAGGTCATAAGCTTATCAAAGACCACTGAATTTCAGATGTAACCCTCAGCTCAAGAGAAGTCAGAAGTCTAGGATATCAAATGCTGCGCTGAAAATTTAAACTGCTAAGCCAGACTCAAGTCTCTGATTTTATTACAGGGTAAGCCATGCAGACTCTCAGCACTCTGCTCAATAAGCTGTCTGGCAATATTTTGCATCATGTGTGTGTGTGTGTGTGTGTGTGCGTGCGTGCGTGCGTGCGTGCGTGCGTGTGTGTGTGTGTGTGTGTGTGTGTGTGTGTGTGTGTGTGTGTGTGTGTGTGTGTGTGTGTGTGTGTGTGTGTGCTTGGAAAGAATATTTCATCAAATTACGATTATAGGCAGAATTTTGTTTGTTAACACAGAGGTAGAGATTCACAAAGCAAACAAACCTGGTACGCTGGTTATAATACACAAGACTCTTCGTCTGGGGGTCCCGGTAGCTCAGTGTATAGTACCTGGAGCCGGCCAGTCCACAGCAGGACAGGCATGTGATGAAGATGAAAACGATCATCACAGCCATGTGCCTGTGGATGGGCAAGATGCCGTCTTATGCGTTGTACTCTGGCAGAATTTCTGTTTGTTTGTTCTAGTATAATAGCGAAGAAAAGGGGAAGGTAAGTTTAAGGGGGAGGGGACGTGGTATGTAGAGGGGTAGGGAGGGAGTTAGAAGTGGAGGGAGAGGAGAGAAGAAAGACTGACATAGCTGGTAAGAACAAAGGATTAGGTAGGATATGGAGCGGTTGATGCTCATTCTCACATATACATGTATGTATGTCGCACGTAATTCGTTTTGTAGTCTGAGCGTAACATGCCTACCTTAATCACAGTTTTTGTACTCCCAGTTCTTATAGAACAGGGAGTACTTTAGGATGGGAACGAAGAAATGCTGCTGTCTGTGTGTCTGTCTGTCTGTCTGTCCGTCCGTGGTCAAAAAATGTGTTCCGCTCGCTCCAGAAAAAAAAAAAAAAAAAAAAAATACTGGGCCGATCTCTCTGAAAATTTGTAGGTATGTTCATTATGGGTCACGGATGATGCCCGACGTTTATTTTTACCGTTATATCCGTTCCTAACGGCTATAACGGGCTGATAACGGTTTTTCTTCTTTATGGAATATCTCCGAACGTACTTGGCCGATCTTTCTGAAAATTTGTAGGTATGTTTCTTATGGGTCACGAATGATGCCCGATGTTTATTTTACCGTTATATCCATTACTAACGGCTTAACGGACCATGACGGTTTTCTTCTTTATGGAATATCTCAGAAAGTACTTGGCTGATCTTTCTGAAAATTTGTAGGTATGTTCATTATGAGTCAAAGATGATGGCCGATGTTTACCAGAATAGCCGTTACTGACGGCTAATACGGCCCAAAATGTTTTTTTTTCCCCTCTTTATGGAATACCTCACGCGTATTCGAGATAAACCGGCAGTATGTGTATATGCTTTGCATCTTGTTGTTGTTGTTGTTGTTGTTGTTGTGCGTTATTGGCACCAGTCAGCAAAAGTAAACCTAGAGCATTTTGTGTCCTCTAATCGACACCTGTAAATTGAAAGTAACATTTTGAGGAGTCTCTTTGCGACCGGAACGTGCGTGATATTTTGTATACCTCATTCAGCGAAAAAAAAATGAGGTACAAAAAGTCGAAGATTAAGAATTGATCTTCAGCATCAAAACGTATGTTGTGTATGGGATAGGCACATTACACTTTTCTTTACGATGACGTTTATTCGGTGTGCTCACAAAAACATGAAGAGGATTGAGGGAGAAGGAATCCGTAATGGGACGTGAAACAGATTCACAACCAGACATGCATCAAGCATTCTTCAAGGACTTGCTTTTTCGTCTCTCGTTTGACGTTAACGCAGATGAAACCAACTGATCATCACAGATTAGACGTTTTATCCATTTGTATTCCAAGCTACACTCATTGCAAATTTCCTTACGTTTGAAACCTATTTATTTCAGTTTTGCGCACAAAGGCAAAATCGTAAAGTACTAAATAAAGTTGACAGATATATCAATGACTGTGGGAAACAAGCATGGCTGGATGATACTTCAATATGATTTCACTTGTTTGAATTACCATGTGTGAATGTGATAGACAGACGTACAGCGGGAAGGAGACAGATAGACAGGCGGATATAGGCAGATTCAAAGGCACGAAGGCCTACCGAAAGACAGACAGATCTCAGCAGTGAGCGGAGGGGGGGGGGGGGGGGGCTTTTCTTCGATCAGGATCGATGTTTCAGGCAAGGGTAGACAGAGGGAGGCAGAAGCAGCAGAAACACAGTCAGATACAAAGAGGGAGACGGACACAAGCACACAGAGACAGAGTGTATAGAGACAGATCGACATGGAGAGGAGAGAGAGAGAGAGAGAGAGAGAGAGAGAGAGAGAGAGAGAGAGAGTGTGTGTGTGTGTGTGTGTGTGTGTGTGTGTGTGTGTGTGTGTGTGTGTGTGTGTGTGTGTGTGTGTGTGTGTGTGAGGCAGAGAGAAGGACAGAGAGAGAGAGAGAGAGAGAGAGAGAGAGAGAGAGAGAGAGAGAGAGAGAGAGGCCGAGAGAGAGAGAGGAGAGAGAGAGAGAGATGGTGACATACTGATTCAGGAAAGAGAGACAAAGAGAATGAAGAGCAAAGAAGAAAAAAGAAAGGACAGGGGATGAGGGTAGAGAGCGAGAGGGAAGGAACAGATAGATCGACAGGGCACGGAGGGACAGACAGACAGACAGACAGACAGACAGGTAGACAAACAGACAGACAGACAGACAAATAGTGTTTACCTGACGGTCAGCAGACGTTTGGCCTTGAGAGGCCAGAGGACACAGACACACCTCTCCAGGGAGATCAGCAGGGTCAGACAGTTGGAGGAGCTCAGGAATCCGGTGTACACCCCCACCATGTTGAGGCTCTGCACCTGGCACGCACACACACACACACACACACACACACACACACACACACACACACACACACACACACACACACACACACACACACACACACACACACGTGATCGATATAAAGACTTGCCTTTTGACTCAATATCACTACTCTCGGAAATGTTTACATAATTCTACATCTGCAGAACTGAACTCTGAAATGCTTGACGCCTTCAAGTGAAGCATGTCTATAACAGCACTTCAACAGACAATGTTGGTCTTGGGTACCTGAAGAGCTCGCCTTCTTGGGGCTCTCAGCGCGCGTTTAGAAGGTCAGAGATGGAATTCGGGACGCCCAACATTAAGAGGGGCACCTTAACCACCCATCTAAATGTGTTGTAAGTCTGGTGGTATCTGAGTGGTCACAGGGTGATAAAGGGACACAAGAAAGCAAGCATATATACACTTTGTATCGACACTTGCTGTCAGAAAGTTGTGACCCTATCACGCTGAATATTCCATGCAATATTTGGCATGTTCGTTTTTTTTTTTTTGCTAAGCTGAAAACGCGGTGAATTCGGGGAAGTAATTTCCTTGCTGGGTCACGCAGTCTCGTCATGGATGACTGCACACTGTTGTTTGTTTATTTGATCTTAGTTTATTTTCGTTTTGTGAAAATCATATATAAAAGGGAGAAAAGAAGTGATCAATACAGGTGAAAGGGACCGACACGAAGAAGGTCGAGAAGTCAGAAATATCTCAAACGACAAAGGACATTTTAGTGGCTCGTTTGGTAATCGACCACATGCACAGACAGGAGGCGTTTCAGGGGAGATAAATTTCTAAATAGGGTTTTGATCGAAATTTTTTTTTTTATTAGATCACCATTGCATAACACAACAAATGATAACTGAACATCTACGCTGATTGAGAACGCATAATTCTCATTTTGTAATCATGCTAAAGATAACAGATTAAACTAGAACTCGGAACCATATGTCGCATTTCCATGGTTTGGGCGTCTCGTTGAAACTTATGTTTAGCATTGTCGAATGAAACCCGTGGCTAATCTTGCCGAAAGTATATCCCAGCATGCTGTTAGGATATGTATTTAAGAACACATGGGGGGAAAACAGCAACAGGAAGCTGCGTGAAAAATGGACAGCAAACCTGAATTGCAGTGATGGCTCTTTTCTGCTCTAGATTCTTGACTTGTTTTTGGTGTAGTGCCCTACAGGCCTCCACCTCTCCAGCTCTTTGTCCTGTGGACCGAATCGCATGAGGAGGATGTTTGGTATTAAAGTGAATATTGCCTGAAGAGTTGTTATGTGTGTTAGGGATGTTGCCACATGCTCAAGTCTACCCGGAAAAGCAGTATGTTAACTGCAGCACAACTCAGAAATACTTGGATGGATCTTCGTCCAAATTTTAAAGTATATTTACTAAAATCAACATCTGCAAGTCTTTACATTTTGAAGTTTCTAGTTCCAAACCTCATGAAACGGCAAGGGAAAAGAACGTTCTGAGATGGGAGGTAACTCACATTTCTGTCATATGATCACTGGAGCTGCTTGCTGTTTTCTGACCGGTACTTTTATATTCACACCCTGATCAGCTTATCAGTTTGATAGCCTCTCATGTGCTATTGAAATCCTATGGAGATGAAGGGTGACAAAAAATTGACTCAACAATAAGAGAAATAATAACATACAATGTGAAGTGTAACATCTCAGTTGTGATAATTGTGCTTATGTTCTCAGCGCCCTGCCTGGCTGTCTTAAATAATGGCCACCAACTCAGTTTCATGCTGCCATTGGTGCGCTGTCATGAGTAGATCTGTCGGTGTGCCATCCCTCGTTAGTGCTAGAATTGGACTGCACACGACAATCTACGATGCAGCGAACATTTCCTGCTTCTCTTGTCACTATTCAAACACCGCATCAGACAGGAAGTCAATCCCAATATGCACCAGTTCTAAACTGGCCAACGATTTTTTTTTTTTAAATGAGAGACAAAACCCGAAAAAAGAACTTAAGGAGCATGTACATGGTTTTTAAAATCCAATAGCCTAGCGGAAAACTTAACATTATTTTAGAATGTGCCTAAGCGACGCTCAAACTATAACCCATAATTGAAAAAATGGAAATAGAAACCTTTACGGCTGCCAGAAAAACAACAACACAACAACAACAAACAACAACAACAACAACAAACAGCAAGTAAGAAGTCTCAGCGGCTCCTTTTTTTTAAATTGATAACTAGAAGGAGAAAACTATCTCCAACGAATGCTAGCCTGCACCATCAGTTGTAAGGCCACACACATAATATCTGCAGCCGTTAACCCTAACAAAACATGACGTTTCAAATCACTACCCTGAGCCTCTATGAAAACTACGGAAGGGAAGAACCAGCGCTGCTCCCTCCAGTTGTCGTCTTAACTGACTGACGTCTGAACAATAGAAAACCACCCGCTTGACTTGCTTCGATGACAGAAATAAGCTGCGTCCCTTCAACCACAAATAATGCCAGGCACAACGAGGGTGTGAGTTACACCTGTGTGCACTGTGAAACACGTGGAAAGAAGGAACTGAAGTCTGTGTCTAAAGAAAGGGAAAGAAAGGATCAGTGGCCTCCAGAGGTCAACTAAGTTCTGACCCAAAGTCTTCCGTACTGAGTATCGATGTGTAGGAGAGAAAACAGAACAACTTCGAGCGGGGAAAAAAAGCTAATCAGATTTGTAATCAGCTGCAGATCTTCTCCTTAAAAGAACAACAACAGCAACAAAAACAAAGCAACAAACAAAAAAAAAAAACCACTACACACACACACACACACACACACACACACACACAATGGAGACAAGGCGGAGGAGCGGGACACACACACACACCACACACAGGCGGAGGAGCGGGAGGGACTGAATGGAGATAAGGCGGAGGAGCGGGAGGGACTGAATGGAGATAGGAGGACGGGAAACTGCATGGAGATAAGGCGGAGGAGCGGGAGGGACTGAATGGAGATAAGGCGGTTAGCTTTCTTGAATGCTATAAGGCGGATCCGGGACTAACTGAATGCCACCCTTTCAACAATAGGGGACTGAATGGAAATAAGGCGGAGGAGCGGGAGGGACTGAATGGAGATAAGGCCACGGAGGAACGACAACAACAAAGAAATGAATGGAGATAGGCGGCGAGGAGCGGGAAGGACTGAATGGAGTAAGGCGGAGGAGCGGGAAGGACTGAATGGAGATAAGGCTATAACTTAATGGGGAATTGAATGCCTAGGTTGCAGGAATAAGCATGTCAGCTTGCCTGTAAGCACTGACAGAAGGCGTGTTTGTTATGCTTTCTTCAAAATCCGTGACTTCAATAAATGCCAGGGAGTGAGGCGATAGGGGTTGAAAATCTTTCAAAAATGCCCCCCCAAACAAAACCCCCATGTCACCAACACGACAACAACAAAGAAATGTTTTTCTTATGTCTGACATACATATGACCGCGCTTCTTCTCTGAGGTAGAATCATTTCAGAACGATTAAAATCTTAATGGGAGGGTCGCTTGACCTGTTTGCTTCATAACATCCAATGCTTGCCACTAATGCGGTGAGGAGAAGGGGGTTTTTGCCTTCAAAAAGCTCAATGTCATCACTAAGGGTGAGGGAGTGAGGCGATGAGGGTTTAAATTCAAAATGCCCCCCCCCCCTATCCCCCATGTCACCAACACGGGTGTGAGGTGATGAAATGTTTACCTTCCGGAAGTCCTCCATACCACTGATAGTGGATGGGGGGAGGTGATGAGATGTTGACCTCCTAAAGCCCTCCACATCGCTAGGAAGAGGGTGGGTGAGGTGACGAGGTGTTTATCTCCCGGGGGCCCTCCACTATCACCACTAATGAAAGTGAGGTGTGGGGGTGTTTGCCTTCCAAATCCCTCCATATCATGATAAAGGGGTGAGGTGATGAGAGTGTTTATCTTCAAAAGCCCCCATACCACAATAAGGGGGAGGGGGGAGGTGACGAGGTGTTTACCTTCCAGAAGGCTCCAAGGGGAGGGTGGAAGAGGCTGAAGATGCTGTACAGTCTGGATGTCATGGAAAACGGTGATGTAACCTGTGTCTGCTATCGCCAAACTGCACAGAGTACGGAGATTATTACATGGTGATGAGGGTGGTGGTGATAATGATGATGGTGATGATGATGATGATGGGTGGTGGTGGTGGTGGTGGTGGTGGTGGTGGTGGTGGTGGTGTGGTGATGATGATGATGTGATGATGTGATGATGATGATGATGATGATGATGATGATGATGATGATGATGATGATGATGATGATGATGATGATGACATTTAATGACAAACTGCATAACAACTGTAAAACTAATGGAGTATAGATAAATGTCAGGGCATGTGGGCAGGTGGATGTGTGTTGACAAAAAAAGGCAGGAGGCAGGCACGGGATTGGTCAGGGCATCCATTTCATGCTACCAAGCCACCAACATCCCATTGCTGCTCTGCCACACAGCTGTCATGTCGCTCCCTATATATATATATATATATACACACATACGTGTGTGCGTGGTGTGTGTGTGTGTGTGTGTGTGTGTGTGTTGTGTGTGTGTGTGTGGTGTGTGTGCGTGCGTATCACCCCCCGTGCAATCGTGACATAAGAGCAAGTGTGTGTATGTATATATATGTGTGTGTGTGTGTGTGTGTGTGTGTGTGTGTGTGTGTTGTGTGTCAAAAAGAAAGAAGGAAAAAGGGTTAAATTACATAAAAAGAAAGAAACAAGAAAACAAACAAAGGGACAAAACACACCAAAACTGAAAAGACAGAGGTTGATCCTGTCCGACAAGCCCTGACGTGTAAAACCACCATGTTGATGACGTTCATGATGACGCCACCTACCGTCAGCACCGGAAGCAGTCCCACTTGCACCACCATCAACACGAGATGCGACGTAGCTGAGCTGACCGGATCATCCGGGTATTTTTCACCTGACACTCCAGAGGAGGCTGTGTGGTGAGTGTAACCAATGTCCACATCGTCCTTCAAGGTAGTGTTAAAAAGTGAATCTGCAAATAGCCCCAGGGAGATGGAACTCTCTTCCTTGAGCGTGGATTGTGCTTTGAGGGCCATGCTACGAGAACCAGACACAAGGTATGAAGCTGTAGCCGGGTGCTGACAGTATATATTTCTTGGTCACCCGTCGTAGACGAGATATCTCGTTCATGAGTTATCTTCCCCTTCTTCTCCTGTTCACGACCAACATCATTATGCTGATGACTCTGTCGTATACTTAGGGGTTTGCGAAGATTTGTGCTGTGTTTGGAGTGGAGATGAGGAGGAAGTGGGGGAAGGGGGGGGGGAGGAGGGGGGGGGGGGGGGGGAGGAGGTTGGGGGTTATTGATGGGATGTTGAGTTGAACCTTAAGCGAGTCTGAACCTGAAGCGGTCCAGGGTCTCCGCCGTCACCACAACCTCTGGTAATTTGTTCCACTCTGGGATGGTTCTTGGGAAGAGGGACATTTGTCGGTAGTCTGTCCTGCATTGTGGGATGTCGTAGCTGCAGCTGTTGTTTTTTTTCTTAAACTTCTTCTGGTCTGGAATTTCCTGGGCAGGTACTTGGAGTTGATGTCAACAAGATTGTGGTGATTTTGTACATCATTTCCAGTCTGGCATTTTGTCTGCGTTTCTCTAATGTAGGCCACTTCAGAGAGCGTAGGATTTCATCTACACTGGTTGTTGGTCTGTGGCTGTGTGTGACCCATCTGGCTGCTCTACGCTGGATCTTTTCGATCTCCTGGATCTCGTTGCGGGTGTGGGGGTCCCAAACGCATGATGCGTTTTCAACAATCGGTCGAACAAGGGTTTTGTACGCAGTTTTCTTTCATCTTCTTGTTTCCGATTTTGAGGTTTCGTCTAAGGAACCCGAGGGTTTTGCTGGCTTTTGCGGTGATCGTCTCAATGTGGGATCCCCATTAAAATTGGTCGTCTTGGATCGTGACCCTAGGTATGTCCATGAAGTTTGTACACAGGTTGGAGTTTATTCTGTCGCCGTGTAGCACTCAGTGTTGAGCACTTTTCTGGATGGAAGCTCATGGACCACTGCTCTTCCCACTTTGTCAGAGTGTCAAGGTCGTTTTGTAGTGTTTGTTGGTCGGATGCTTTCTTTACTGTGTGGCTGCACATCGTGTCATCTGCGAACAGGCGGACTTTGGAGCTGATCCCTGCCATGAGGACATTAATGTAATAAAGAAATAGGCTTGGTCCTAGGACTGAGCCTTGGGGAACTCCTGAGTCTACAGGGACGTACGACGATCTTTGTCCTTCTACCAGCAGCACTGGTTGTTGTCTGTTACCTCCCTTGGTTGAATCTCTTTTTTTTTTTTTGCGTAAATTCTTTAAATCATGAATACTTCTGAAACCTACATAGTTGTATATACGTCGCTGAAGTCACAAAAACTGATGCATTCTATTCATTACAACCGTGTTGGGCTGAAAAGCCCATATTTTCTCTAAAACTGGTATTTCGCACAATTAATCTTGGCGCCATTTTGAATTGTCCGACGAACAAACCCGTAAATAATTCTTGATTTCACAAAAAGTATGAAAGAATCCAAAGAATCCATGAATGCGCATTGAAAGTAAAGTTCATGAGCTCTCATTTCGTATATCGCATGCCTATGATCTTTTCTACACAGGCTTGCGACGATACGAAATGACTGACGGCCAGACATAATTATCATGGACTTTGCGAAAACTTTCGACAAAGTAAACCATAGCCTTTTGATCCACAAACTTAGACACTATGGTGTCACTGATAAGATCAACCAGTGGCTCAAATCCTTCCTTTGGGGTAGACCTCAAGCAGTCATTGCTAACGGCGCTACATCAGACTTTGTCAGTGTGCAATCAGGAGTTCCACAGGGATCTGTCGTTGGGTCAGTGCTTTTCCTGGCATACATCAACGACCTACCGGAGCATTTCACCTCACCGACACGTCTGTTCGCCGACGATACCGTTGTCTATCGTCTCTCTGCTACAGAACACGACGACACCAGCTACAAGAAGACCTCCAACGCCTCGAGCAGTGGGAGAAGAGCTGGGATATGGCGTTCCATCCGGGGAAGTGTGTTACCCTATCCGTCACCAAAAAAAAAATCCTTCTAACAACCAGTACAAACTCCATGGACACACCTTGGCAAATGTCACCTCGGCCAAGTCTCTCGGAGTCACCCTCACCAAAGACTTGTCATGGGGTTCCCACATCCATGACACCATCCTCAAGGCCAACAAGGCCTTGGGGTTCCTGCGGAGAACTGCGGAGAAACCTGAAAGTGAGCTCCACTAAAATTAAAGAGACGGCCTACAAGACTTTCGTACGTCCCATACTGGAGTACGCCTGTACAGCATGGGACCCACATGATGAAACAAACATCAACAAAATTGAAGCGGTCCAGAGGAGAGCCGCCAGATTTGTCATCAACAGGTACCACAACACCTCGAGTGTCACCTGCATGGTCGACAAACTCAAATGGCCCTCCCTCCAACACCGACGGAAAGTAGCCCGACTTACCATGCTGAGAAAGATCCTGAACAACGAGGCCGCATTCAGCATGGACAAGATCAAATACGCCCCCTCACGAAGACGACGTTGCCACCCTCAACAACTTGTTCAGATGCAGTGCAGGACAGACTACAGACGATATTCTTTCCTTCCGGACACCATCCAGGAATGGAACGAGCTGCCTAGTACTACTGTGGCAGCTGACACTCTGGACACCTTCAAGTCCAGAGTGCCACCCAGTAGTTAGTTTTGTTAGGTAGGCTGGCCCCCCTCCCCACTCTCGCCCCCGAGTTTTTTTTTGGGTGTGTGTGTGTGGGGGGGGGGGGGGGGTGTGGGGGGGGGGGGGGGTACTAGAACCCCAAAAGCGAAGATGTAGTAGTCTGCCAGGTAAACCCACTTAGTATTTAGGAGTTAGGGTTAGGTTCTATTCTCACTATCTAGGTCTTTCACTTCCTACCCACAATTCTTTTTTTCTCACTTTGCAATCATCTCAAAAGTTCTACAATGGCAGAGGCCATTCAACTGGATAATGATGATGATGATGATGATGATGATGATGATGATGATGATGATGATGATGATGACAGCACCGGTCCCTTGAGCAAGTCGCCTTCTTTGTTGATTGTGGGAATTTTGATCTAAATTTTCATTTTATGAAATTCGGACTTCCAAATCGAAAAGTTTTTAACGACTCCATTTCTATGATAGAAGCAACCAAAAAATATATAAATTTATCATCCGATGGACCATTTCAACAGAATAACATTTGATCGAAAATCGTGTGAAAAGCACATGGCGACAGCCATGTGGAGATGAAAGCAAGTTGTGTTTCCGATCAAATATTAAACACAAAGTTCTCCGCTCAGACGGCATCTTGGATAGTGAAATTTATATGTATAAAAAGAGGGAAATGTCAGCTATTCATTCATTACAAAATTATTTCATGCTGTTTAGTATTTTTCATCGAAGAGAGGAAAATATGACGAAAACTCGTTAAACGTGGGTTAATTCTTGGTCTTTAATCACCAATAACTTTACACAGCCACAGTGATGTCAAATATGACTTATTGCATTTTATTCCTTGTGCTCTGAGGTTTTCATTGATATAAAATATGTTTGGATACTTTGAAAGTACGGCGAGCTAGACAATGCAGAAGCTGCGACAGATAGCACAAATTTTGTCATTTGCTGTCTCGCGAGGCTCATTTTGAGTGCGGCACTGTGTTGTCTTCTTTGCGGTCCGGGCAAACTGTATATATCTGGGGCGCTGCGTGCGTGCGATCGGTGTCCCGTACAGTGTTCACCACATTGTCCCGCGAGAGTGTTCCCCAGAGTGTTCCTCAGAGTGTCCCCGAGGGGAGTGTGTCCCGAGAGTGTGTGCGAGTGAGTGCGAGATAAGAGTTCCCGGGGCTGTGTTCCTGGTTTTGAGCTCCATGTCAGGGAAGGGAAAAATAAGAGGAGAAAAAAACTCCATTTTTGTCCTCTGCGTCTTCTTGACTGGCTGCTGTCCCTTGGTTCCTGTACTTACCTCCATCTGCCTGTCTTCACCTGCACACCCCTTACCCCTCCACACCATCACAAAGCCAATTCTGATTGGTCAAAAATGAAGTAACGTTTTTTTCTGCCATCTTGACGTTTTGTCTTCTATGGGACATCTGCAAAGTTTAAATCTTCTAGGCCATACGTGTGGCAGGTCTCCACACTACTGCTAGTCTCTAAATTCACTTGGTGAAAAGCATCCATCAAGACAAGAGATGATTTCACTAATTACACAATGCATGCATGTGCACACGTTCATACACGAACATGCACATGTGCATGCATGTACACACACACACACACACACACACACACACACACACACACACACACACACACACACGCACACACACACACACACACACACACACACACACACACACACGCACACACGCACACACACACACGCACACACACACGCACACGCACACACACGCACACGCATGCAAACCTAAGTCACGCTTATGGACTTTTCCGAAGGAAAAAAAAAAATCTTAAAAGCGAACTCCACATACTATTCCCATCCCTCTGCTCCTCCATTGTGCAGTTTCAGAACAGTACATGAGGCCGGCTCTCTGTCCATCATATCCAGACTGTTCTTTAAACAAAGAATTCCCTGTCCAACTGCGCAAACTTTGCTGGTTCGTTGGTGCTGGCTTACAGCACAGTGAACTACAATATTGATAAGTATCAATCACGAGGAAGAGGACAAGATTAGGCATATCGAAACACTTGACACACTGATTGATATGCTAATCATCATTAGAGAGACACAGACAAAAAACGAGCTTAGCCAGCATAGTCTAATATATATAGAGAGAGAGAGAGAGAGAGAGAGAGAGAGAGAGAGAGAGAGAGAGAGAGAGAGAGAGAGAGAGAGAATGTGTGTCACAAGTCACGACCTCTCCTTTCATCTTATATAGTGGTCATCGTATACAGTGGTCATCTTATACAGTGACTGCAGGTCAGGCCACAAGTCATCTGATGTACTCCCAGATGAACAGCAATCCATTCTGGCACTTGTCAGATGCTGGAACCTCACCTGCCATGGCCATGTCTCTCATCATCCCGCGACACGGTCGGGCAGGTGAGAGTGGGAAGAGACTGCATGGCAGCAACAAGGCCGACAGACAGAGATCAAAACGAACACAGAGAAAAGACTGGATCAGGACTGTACGTCTCTAGCTTCAGAACAGACGGACCACTTGAACGTCTGCAGCTGCAGCCCTTCGCCTCAAGTTACATGTGGACGACGACCACTTGAACGTCTGCAGCTGCAGCCCTTCGCCTCAAGTTACATGTGGAGACGACGACCACTTGAACGTCTGCAGCTGTGGCCCTTCGCCTCAAGTTACATGTGGAGACGACGACCACTTGAACGTCTGCAGCTGCAGCCCTTCGCCTCAAGTTACATGTGGAGACGACGACCACTTGAACGTCTGCAGCTGCAGCCCTTTGCCTCAAGTACATGTGGAGACGACGACCACTTGAACGTCTGCAGCTGCAGCCCTTCGCCTCAAGTTACATGTGGAGACGACGACGACCACTTGAACGTCTGCAGCTGCAGCCCTTCGCCTCAAGTTACATGTGGAGACGACGACCACTTGAACGTCTGCAGCTGCAGCCCTTTGCCTCAAGTTACATGTGGAGACGACGACCACATGTGGGTCTACAGCCGCAGCCCTTTGCCTCAAGTTACATGTGGAGACGACGACCACTTGAACGTCTGCAGCTGCGGCCCTTTGCATCAAGTTACATGTGGAGACGACGACCACTTGAACAAGTTACAGGGAAGGGGAGATGGGTCTTGACACACACGTCCTAGGTATAGGGGGGATGGGTGGGTTATGAGGGGGATAGGTGATGGAGGTCATGATACAATCACAGGGGATAGGTGGGTCATGACACAAGTCACAGGCGATAGGGAATGGGTGGGTCATGACACAAGTCACAGGCGATAGGGGATAGGTGGGTCATGACACAAGTCACAGGGGATAGGTGTCGTGACACATGTCACAGGGGATAGGTGGGTCATGACACATGTCACAGGGGATAGGGGATGGGTGGGCCATGACACAAGTCACAGGGAATAGGGAATGGATAGGTCATGACACAAGCCATAGGGTATGGGTGGGTCATGACACAAGTCATAGGGGATAGGTGGGTCATGACACAAAGTCACAGGGGATAGGGGATGGGTGGGTCATGACACAAGTCACAGGGGATAGGTGGGTCATGACACAAGTCACAGGGGAATAGGGAAGGGTTGGTCCAAAAACGGGTCACGGGGGATAACGGGTGAATCGATCGTGATATAAGTGTCAGAGGGGTATGAGAATGTGTGTCATAACAAAACCCCACGAGGGATAAGAGAATGGTCACAATCCAGTCCTACGATAGAAGGTGTGTCATAACACAAATCCACATGATAAGAGAATGGTGGTCACAATCCAATTCCCACGATAGAAGGTGTGTCATAACACAAAATCCACATGATAAGAGAATGGTGGTCACAATCAATTCCCACGAGATGGGAGATAAGGTAGGTCATGACGCACGTCACATGGGGGAGCCATGACAAGAGTCAGAAGGGTTAAGAGATGGTGGGTCATGACTGAAGCCCTAATGAAAAAGGTGATGGAAAGATCATGTCACAATCACATGGTAGTCAGAAAACGGCATCAAAGAACAGAAAGCAAATCATGTACACTTCAATGCCGTTCCCTGCACACACAAAGATATACTATCACGACCAGTCGCCATGGAACAGTCGTTAACATCGCGGGTTCGCAGGCTGGGACTTGTGTGATTCCAGTCTAGCAAAGACATATTTGTCAGACATGTTTTTTTTTTTCATTTCTGTACGGAACCTACACAGAGTGGAGTTTCTAGTGGGTTTAAATGGGAAAGCTGTCACCACACAGTCAAGTTTTATCCACCTAAGGCACGAGTCTCTAAAACGTGCTACAGAAATTTCAAGACAAACTCTGCAGGTGACCGCGCCTCCCGGGTTTGGTTGACGATGGAATATATCATGAAGAGAGAAACATAGTGTATATAGTACTTCAGGTGACCATAACCCCCACCCCCCCACCCCCTGACCCCGGCGAGGGGAGGGGAGGGGGGGGGGGGGGGGGATTTGCCATTGTATTTTTTCTGAAAGTTTAGGCCATATATGCCATCATCATAGGATGTCAACAAAAGATTGGTTGGAGCTCTTGGAAGCAACAAGGTCTGGAAGAAGTCACCCGTTTCCTACTCTAAAAAAGGGGGTAGGGGTGAAAAACATGCTATTACTCATAGCGTAATGCCTTAAAAATCAAATACGAGTTGTTTTTAAATGTGCTAATGCTTGCTCTAATGGGCATACCAAATTTTACGTGTTTGAAGCACAACTGTAGTAATAGCCTCCAAATAAACATGACATATGTCTTAATTTGTCAATCTTTTTTTAACACTTTTGGCGCACCAACCTATTACTGCTTAAAATTGGTTTTGAAATGGATACAACTGAACAGAAACTGTTAACCTGTTTCAAAATGGTGTCAAGAAAATGGTGAAGTAAGAGTTTTGGTCAACCTGTTTATAAACCCATGACCAAGGGATCTGTCTCAACACAAGCGAGTGATGACTGAGTGTCGCAGTATGCGCCTGTCCACCGGTAAGAAGAATGCACCTTTACACGGAACTGTTGACAACAGATTCTTCAGTGTCAAACCCTTCCTCTTGAACAGCATCACAAAGGTTCACAAGTTCAAAGTCACCGTTCTCCTCCTCAGGAGTTGGCTGGCTGGTCAAAGAGGATATCAACAAGTTCACATGGAAGTATATCCTCCTCTGACACCAGTCGATCTCCAAACCACTGTCTGTTGTCTTCCAGCCTCTGCCTGACGGCCCATCAATGGCTGATCGAGCACAATGGGCATGCTTCCAAACCTCCACGTTGGAACAAGATAAAAGGTAAAGATGATAAAATCTCATAGCCCTTTCATGGCCTTGGCCATGACTAACTTAGGCTTCGGTCTCAGGACTCAATCCTGTTAATGTTCAAAATGTTATATCAGGCTATTGTGTTACCCCTGGCCAGGTCAAACAGCATTTGTTTAACTATAGTTATCAACAACAACAACACTACTACAGGTCTCCGTCGGTTGTAGCTGACCATGGATAGAGTATATCCAACCTAAGATATAGCTATCTGATTTGGCTGTTTGCTCGGCCCAAGCAGTATCACTTGTGTCTGTAGAGTTTGAAGCGAGAGCGGCAGTCTCTGTCACAGCGGTCACATCTGCATGTTGACGATCGTTTTTTTCTGTCATCTTTCTGCACGTTTGCTTTTCTGCTGCAGCAGCTGTCAGTTTATCTTCACTAATCTGCACAACAGCATGACCTTATCAAACACTGCTAGACTACCCTGCAACAACAATAACTATCATGTTAAAAACAGTAAGATATAATACCTGGCAGTTGACTCGCTCTGTGTGCATCCGCAGGGAGGACTGACAGGGAGGCAGGAGGTTCAGGTCAGATCCGTTGTAGCTGGCCAACGCTGCATGTCCCCGACTGGTGTCAAACTTTTCTCTGAGAAGGTCAAAGCGGACCTGGTTGATATTCCTGCTTTTGGGTCTGCCATACAGACAACAGACATAGTGTTCAAGGTTGTCCACTGAATCAGAAGACAGTTCTGGGCTTCCAGTGCTCGGAAGGCGACATGAAGGAACGGGTTCTTTGTGAACGCATTGAACGCCCTGACCTTCCCTTTGCTCACAACAGAACTGGTGGAGTCACAGCCGGAAAAAGCATGTAAGCCAAGGAGTGCTTCACAGTATTCCTGTCCATACTTGGCAACAAGGTCTGTAGTGGAAAGCAGCCTCCTGTGGTTTCCAGTGCCAGTGTCCAAGTATACCGTTGTATGGAGCTGGGACTGAAGTGTAGTAAGAGTAGAAACACATCAGCGTCTGAATAACGTACAATTATGCCCTCGGAGTCAGATGCATTCTTGTTCTGGTGAAAACAGTGAAGGATGATCCTCGTGCCCGCTTCTTCCTGAGTGGAAAACAGCTCTTGAACTGGTGAGGCTTCCACAGTCTTGCCATCCATAGAGAGCTTGAAGCACTCGGGCCCACACGTCACAAACAGCTCTCTGTTCAGGAGTGTGGCAGTATGGGAATCTTTTCTCCATTCAGAAAGCAGGAATTTGATGAGCTGGTTCTTGTTGTCACCATTGCTCATAAACCCTTTCCAGTCTCTGGGGACCTTAGTGATGGGACCCTTCAGAAGGAATGCTTCACATTCTCCCTGACGAGAACATTCCATTGTTTTGATTGAGTTGTGGCTGTATACATCTGCCACATAATCAATCCTGTCTGTGGATGGCAGATTTTTCAGGATTCTGTCTGCCAGGTCTCAAATGTGTGGGGAAGAGAGGTAAGTGACTGCAGATGGAACATTGCGTCAATTATGTGATGGCATTTCCCCCGATCTGGTTGCTCCTTCAACTCTGTCTCCTCCAAGAGATGCACAAGCAAGCTTTGCTTTCTCTGTCTGTGCAGGCAAACCATCAGGAGTTGCTAGGTCCCCAGGCACTGGACTCAAAGGATAGCGCATGACCTTCTGCAAATTGATGTTATTTTCCTGCGAGATTGTAAGAAGTTGTCTGAACATGTCTCTCTGCGCTGCCACTTGCACCAGTTAGTTCGAAGATGATCGCACAGTCTTTGTCCTCTGCAGTTTCGCAAATGTCTTCAGCTCCACTTTTTTCAGAGAAGCATGGAAAGAGTTTTCTCAACCAGTCTTCGTGCATCTGCTGATAGAAGTTTTTCTTGAATGCTGTTGGTGCTTGCATTCCTGATGAGAGACAGAAGAGGCCCCTCTCTTCCACTGAAAAGGGGTCCATGAAGCTGCAGAAGGAATCCATCATGTTTTTCACACACTCCTCACTGGCTCTAGTCTCTGCACATGTCAGGTCTTCGTGAACTTTGACATCATCCCCAGTCATGCCAGCCATCTCCAGCGTTGCAGCAAGAAAAGAAGCTCTGACATGACGTGTCATGCACCAGCGAAGGTTGGCAGCACTGTTTCTGCTGAATTCTATGATCCCACCTGCAGATTTTGCATGGCAGTTGACTGTTTGCTCAATAGTTTGGTCAACTGGTACTCTGCATGAAGGAACTGTTGATCTCGACACACTGAGTCCTCCATGTCGCAGGAGTTCTTCTGCTGAGGGGTGGTTGTGCTTGAGATTCAGAATGCTCAGGAAATAGACTGTGGCGTATCTTGAGTAGTTCCGGTGATTCATCACAAAGAACAGAGGGCACAATTTCTCTATGCATGGCAAGTGCAAGTCCAAGTTATTTTCTTTTGTAGCCCGGAGGAGATGCAGAATCAGCCACACTCTCTCAGCATACTGCAACCAGAACTGTGCTGTCTTGTCTTTCCCCTTTCTTCCCCGTGTTAACGTCCTTCTTGAAGTTCGAGTACAGTCTGAAGAGGAGAACAACAGATGGCTTCCCGAGAGTGTCTTGAAGCTGATGTCTGTTTATGCACCCTGGCAGATCTTCAGACAGCTGGTTCAGAAGATCCGAAGCTTCTGTTGATTCCTTCAAGCATGTCTGAAGAAGTAACCGCTCAAGAGCCTCCAGAACAACCTTGTGGACTCTCAGGGCACGATTGTAGTGCTTTCCTGCCAAGACAGCATCAATCGACCCACTTGAGCAGACTCCTGACTGCACAATGATGTCTCCAAGATCAGATCCCCTCATGAGTTTTCCAAGTGCTGCCATGTATGACACACAGAAAATGAATATGCCAAGGCGAAACAACAATTCCTTGAGCCGGTCATTCTGCCAAACAATCATGTATGCTTTTCTTGCAACAG
>JADBJO010002965.1:67500-87500 GCA_016801955.1 Conus betulinus
GCATTTACATTATTACATTAGCTTATAATCAGAAGAAAAAAAAAATTCTGCTCTTTAGAAGTTAACTGTTACAAACAAATCAAAAATGGAAATCATGTGATGCCAGATGAAAAATAACTTAAAAGCATTCAGACAGGAATTACAAGAACTTCAGTCTACTGGCAAAAATATATCCCAGAACAAAAACAAAACAGAAAAGTTGAAATACGTAGCTTGTTTATTGTGCATGCAAACACTGTTCCCTCTGAGTCAGCGAGTTCTACTATCTCTCACTTCCACCCCTCCCTCTCCCACAATTAATATGAGAAATGAGCTTTGAAATCATAAAATATGCTTTTCCAAAGTTGTCCATCATGAGCAGCAAAATCTGCAACCAAGAGATATTTCAAACTCTCACCTATAAGGGAACAAAACTTTTTAATTTATTACTGCATAAAGAACCAAAACCATCATCAGCAACGACAATGGCACATGCCATAGGTCATCAACCGTTCTCCACAAGCTGCATGTATTAAGATCCTTAACATGCTGTTTTGTGCTTCCCTACAGGTAGATAAGGATGATTTTATAGATAAGGATGAATTTTATAGATAAGGATGAATTTTGTAGATGGGGATGAATTTTGTAGATAAGGATGAATTTTGTAGATGGGGATGAATTTTGTAGATAAGGATGAATTTTGTAGATGGGGATGAATTTTGTAGATACAGATGGGGATGAATTTTGCTTGAAAATAAAACTCAACACACACATGCAAACACATATGTGCATGCGCGCGCACACACACATACATTTTCTATGATTAATTTGGATAAGCTTTGTCAAGACAAAATTACCTACAGCTTACATAGCAGGCACACACACACACACACACACACACACACATGCACACTTGCTATCCCCAAAATTCACTCAACCCACGTTATTCAATTACTAATCGACTTTTAATCTTGCTGCAACTTGAAAGCATTTGAAAAAAAAAAAAAAAAAAGTCTGTTTTGCTACGACACAAAATCAAAAATGCTTTAGTGGTCGCAAAAATCAGATGCTTTCCACCTCTGCAAGTCGGTGCCAGAGAAGGAAGATTTACATCTTAAGCTTGGTTCTGCGCCAGTGACGTCGCTTGGCATTGTATCTGAAACAAAAAATAAAGGAAGACTGAAATTTTTAGTTCCTTGCATGATAAATGCTTGTAAAGCTGTTTGACAATACTGAAGCCAGCCCATATAGAAAACAATAAATGAATCTGAAAAAAATTGATAGTGATACTGTCACAGGTCAGCTTGGTCCACTGATATACAGCAGCACTTGAAAGCAAACGCCTTACAATGTCAACTAAAAAAAAGGACAATATGGCAATAACTAGATTCTAATAACAGTCACAACATACTGTACACATCTCTCACATTTTAAGTATGAAAAATGCTAGAAGACTGTGACATCAATTATTATGTTATCTGAAGCTGTATTCACCCCACGCCCCCCTCCTCCCTTCCCCCTGCCTTCTCTTTCAACACCAAATTATCAGTGGTAAAATACCCTCCAAAAATCTTCTGGGTGTTCTGCAATCCATAGCTTTGTTTAAATGTGAAAAAGCCACACCTCAAAACCACTTAAAGGTAATGTATGGTTACCTTACCCTTTTACTATGCTTCCTGGGTCTTCCATGACCTAGTGACTCAATAAAAACATGAAATCTTAGGGCGTTTGTCAGCAATCTTAGTAGCTGTTGGTCACAGAAATTTCATGTATGGGCACAATCAATTATCAGCATAATTAGTCGCGATTGCCCCAGGACCCATACATTTTAATGGGTCACACATCATGACCCGCGCGTGTGGAATAAGCTGCTGAACCACTCTTTTTCAGGTGTGGGTCTTACAAGACCCACATGATCTGAATAGGGATAAGCAATAAGGATAAGCACTGAAAAGCCTCTACAAAATGTGTGGATCTTGGGCGACCCACACGATCGGGTCTGTGTAGTTAAAAATGTCATCTGGTAAAGGTTAATGAAAGGCTCAATACAAATACATATATAGGGTGTATATCACACATTAGAACATGGTAAGTGACAATGCAGCAGAATGCTTCTGAAGCACAATTTCCTGAAAAAAAGTGTTGTACCGGCATGTGCAACTGTCAGGGTTAAAGACAAACATGACACAAACATTTTCCCAGGATAGAATCAGAAACGTTTACTTCAGGTTTAAAAAATTCTGAAACTTTTGTTTTGTACAAAACTATGTGCAAACATCGAATCAGATTTGCAACAATTTTGCTCTGGAGAATGACAACAACAAAAATAATTCACACACACAATATTTCAAACAGATCTGCCAACACCCCTGAAGCAATAAAAGTTGTATGTGCTGCTAATTTCTGCAGTTTTTACATAAGGAACTTCAGCAGTCCTATGAAATTATAAGTCAGAAAAATACTAACATACAAAGGCACTCATATATTCTCAAACACAAACACAATGCAAGCAGTGGGTTCATATGTCTCACTCTCAGCTTGAGAAAGGAAATCAGAAAACATAAAAGTTTGCAAGGGAAGTAATTCTGAGAGAAGTTATTGTTTAATTAAATCATTTCTGAAATCCATGTTCATGCAAAGTGTGCCAATTTCAGCCAGCTTAAGGCTGATTTTCATGCAAGAGGTTATAAACTGATGAGCAGTGGTAATATGATAGAGGTTATCAGTGGTATTAGGAAACAATGTGGGCTGCTTTGTCATGTTCTGACCATTTGGTGTAGTGAAAAACAATGTGTCATGCTTGAAAATTCTACACCAGTAATTGCTTTAGACACATCAGTCGCTACATAGCTGGCAAGAACTTCAAAACTAAACTTCGTGAATTCCAAAGTAGATAGTAGGTCTGTTACAATGAATCATTCACACAGTTTTAGCATTCAAGCACTTGGACCCTATTTTCATAGAAGAATCATCACTTGATCACATTACCATATATATGGATATCTATTGAAACCACATACACATACACATGAGAAATGGCTTCATCATGACACCAGTACTGCAACCACATTTTAAACTTGCCCAACAAAGCATCTCAATGATTTTCAACTGAAAATGGAGAGATGAATGTGAACAACAACTTACGCCCTTGGAATATCTCATGACAAATTAAAATGACCCATGAGAGATGTTCTTGCAACTGTCAGTGTTCATCATTATCATCATCTCATTCCCCTGACCGCTGGGGTCGTTGGGGGGACTGCCAACTTAAGCAAAAAGGCTCCATGCCTGACATCAGCACCAAGTCGTAGAATCAGAATCAGTATAAACACTATTCAATAAGAGCAGTTGCCATCTCTGTTTATACCCACACCCAAGAGGAAACACACACAGCGTGACGATTCACATACAAAGACACCAACAAAAATACAAACTGAACAGCAGAAAGTCATGAGATCCTTACAAACTGTCATTCTGTAGCAAGCAAAAGGGGACAAGTCAAACAACCATAACAATAAAAAAAAAATAATAATAACAAACAACAAATAAAGAAAGTCTCAAAAGTGGACAGGTCAGCCAACCATAACATTCAAAACAAATCAACAACAACAAATAAAGAAAGTCACCTGATGGTGTTTCCAGTCCTCATACGAACCCACTGTGGGATGGGTCTGTTCTGCTTGATCTTGCGGGCAAGCTTGGTTTTCACCCGTAAAGTTTTGTGAGCTCCCTGAAAACCAGAGATAATTCTTTGAGAGATCAACATTCACTGACATTACAGATTGGCTCACAATCAAATATAATCCTCAAAAATAACTTTCTGGCCATTGTTATTTTTATTATGATTTTTCAATAATTTCAGAAACATAACATTAGGTCACCATTTCTCTCCAAACAATTGTGAAAACTGGTATAACTGCCAAATCGCTGCAGTTTTGTCATGTATTGAAATGCTTGGTGTTCAAGCCGTTGACACTGTAAAATGAACAATAATGCAGAAATTATGAATAAATGACTGGACTTTTAGCTTCTAGCTTCAAGTTACAAGTTCGCAGATGATGACAGGTGAACTGACGAGCTCTCATTCCATGGACTTAAACCCAACAGAGTATCTACAGGATGTCCTGGGACAATAAACCTGAGCCAAGCAGCCAACTGCAGCTAATCTTGATAGCCTCTTCCATCTCCTTCAGCAAAAGTGGCAGGCAATCCAACAGAACACTGCAGATGCCGATCAGGTTTATGACAGAGTTGTCTCTCTGTGTTTAATAACAAAATCCACAGGTTGTGCAAATGTCTTTTTCATGTTTCACTGAATCATTACCAAGAGTGTTCCATCATTTGAATCTATTTAAAAGAGGTAAACACATGAAACCGCAGAAGATGTCTCTTCTCCAACTTTTTTTTTTAAACCATGTTGAAAGGTAAAATGGCATAGTTTTAAGACAACTGAATGGTTTTGATCAATTCTGCTCAAACTTGATCCATTTCCATCAGTGTCATAAAGCAAAAAGACCTGGAAGTGTTGTTGTTACTGCCTTAACATTTCACTCATGAAAAGGTGATTGGATTACTTAGTTGCCCATCTCAGCATACTGTGACAATCGAGGGATGAGTATTAATATGCCCTAGTTCACCACAAGACTCACAACACATCTGACTGCCACGCTCCTGAGAGTGACACACAGAGAATTTATACAGACTGATTATGTTTTGTGTATACAGATCACCCAGTGAACTTACTGATCCATATCTCAAAGTTGAAATGTGCAAGTTCTGACCTCATCATTAGATTCACAACACTATATTGACAATTGCACCACTGATGCACAGAATTTCATACAGGCGGATGACGTTTTGTGTGTACACATCAAGTTACTCACCAACGTCACATTACCTGCGCTAATTCCAACTATTACATGGAAAGAAAGAAAAAGCATGCATGCAGCAGAGTACAACAAAGGATTAGTTTTTGAAGTGGAACTCATTTTCCTAAAGGAGAGATGAGCTTTCATTTGTGAGAGAGGGAGGGGTTGAGCGGTTAAGAATTTGTCTAGATACAATATGGCATTCTCAACATTTATAAAGGACTATTAAGTGACAACGCTTTGCTCTTCCTAGACTTTCTCTCAGTGAATTAATGTTTTTTTTTTTTTTTTTTTTTTTAACAAACTGCATGGTTTTAGCAGATTTTATGCTGAAGGTGGAAGAACTGCTGCCTGTGTACCGACAGGTTTTCACAATGAAAGAGATGAGAAAATTGTGACCAATAAGGGATAACTGCAGCCTCTTCATAGTTGCTTTGCTTCCCCTACCTAAACTTTTGTCGTCATGTGAGGCTGGCTCTGTAAAACACATGTTTTCTAAAGAGATGACTGAAATAACACATGGCATGAAATATTTCCATAATCATAAGGTGATTTGTACACAAAATATAAAATGATGATGACAACATGCTTAACAGTGTACTGTAATGTACCCCAACTTTCAGAACGCTGTTACTGCATGTTTGCTATATGTACAAACATCATGGTAAAAAAATTGCATACAGATGATTGACATAAAAACATCATCATTAAAATGTCATTTTGCAATAATTGTGGAGCGATTCCAATGGTGCAGTAACGAAACATGTGGTATTATGTTTGCAACAAGTTGGTCCTACGATTCCAAGTCCACTCAGCACACAAATCACCTCTTTTAACACATGTCTTCATAAGTTCCTAAACAATGTAGTTTGTTGATGAACATGCAAGACCATCAAACAAAGACCGTAGGGATTAAATCCTAAACTGCTCTTGATGTTCCTGTTGTTTCTAATGTGTTTGGGTAAAAGTCTAGTAAGAAGCTGCCCCTGAGTGATGGTCTCATTTACCAGAGGAAATGTTGTTTTTTTTTACCCCTATATTTATATATATAATGCGCACAAATAGGATTACGACTGCGCACACATAAGTGAGCATGCACCAATTTTGTTTTTGTTTTATTGTGCACCAAAATAGGTGCAAGCAACTGCATGAATATGCTATACATGTGTGTGTGTGTGTAAGTGATATATGTGTTTGTGTGCAAGAGCAAGCATCAGGTATGTCCAGTCACTTTTCACCACGTGCATTATTATCACAGTGTATATATTATTAATGTGTATATCTGGCGTAACAAATTATGAACACCCCTGAGCGTGTCCCAAAGGTAAATGGAAGCTTTATGCACATGTTCTTCTTCTTCTTCTAAAAAGTAAAAGACTGGTTCACTCAAAAATGAGTACGTCACTAGCGTGCATGTTAAAAAGTAAAATAAATAAGGAGGTTCACTCAAAAACGAGTCGGTCACCAGCGTGCATGTTAAAAAAGTAAAATAAATAAAATAAAGTGTGACTCAGCCTGTTGGCCCCTGGACCAAAATTTGGCAACAAGGGGTTGCACACAATCAATTTAAGTTAAAAAGGACTAAACTGATATGCTGCATGCAACTGTTTCTTCAAACACATAATACATGTGACTTGTGAGTTCCAAAGTTTGTTTTGATACAACGCTAAGGCTAAGTTGTATTGATTAAAATACTGGTTCACTCAAAACAATGAGTAGGTCACCAGCGTGCATGTTAAAAAGTAAAATAAAATGAAAATAAAATAAAAAATAAAAAATAAAGTGCGACTCAGCCTGTTGGCCCCTGGAGCGAAATTTGGCAACAAGGAGTCGCACACGATATTCAAAAAGTTAAAAGCAATGGCCAGATTCAGGCCCAGGTAACGATAAAATATCTGGGCAGGTTACAGTACAAAAATCAGTCAATATGCAGATCTCAAAACTGTCGTATCAATTTGATTCTTGAATGTGACCGCATTTGTGGTGATCCTGATGGCACCCGGCAGTGAGTTCCACAGCCGTACAGAACTAGGGTAAAAAGAATGTAGATGGCTGTCAATGTTTGATGCAGGTATGGCATAAGATTGACCGCCACTCCTGGTGCTACTTTTATTCAATACTAGTTGTTCCGTTGGTATATCAACTAGTTTAGCTCTGCCTTTGAAGAAGATATTAAGTTTGATAAAGCTCTCTCTCTCTTCTAAGCGTTTCCATTCTAATTTTTCTTCATGTTCTTCCTAGTATTCCCCTTCTCTCTGATATGGTTCCCTGTTACGAACCATGATGCTCTCTTCTGAATCTTTTCAAGGTTATCAATGTCCTTTCGATGGTATGGATCCCAGACTGAGCAACCATATTCCAGTACTGGTCTAACAGTGTTTTGTAACAGTCGGCTTTAACCTTTTTGGGGCAGTCGTATCCTGTATAAGAAAGCTAAGATGTTATTTGCTTTCTTACATACTAAATTGTAATGTTTTCTTTCCATTTGAGACGACTATCTATAATCACGCCTAGATATTTTGCAGCATCGGTTTCTTTAAGAATAGTATTGTGAATAGAATATTCTCTGATCTAGTTGGTGAGCGTTTATTACATATACGCAACACTTGGCACTTCTGGGGATGAAATTCCATTTTCCAAGTTCTTTCCCACTCTTGTAAACCGTTTAGATCTTCTTGTAGAATGCGTGTATCATTCTTCATTTTTTGCTTCTGATGATATGCAACGCTTGCACTTCTGGGGATGAAATTCCATTTTCCAAGTTCTTTCCCACTCTTGCAAAAAAAGTAGATCTTCTTGTAGAATGCGTGTCATTTCTTGCTTCTGATTGTCTAATACTAAGTCATCTGCAAAAAGTCTTATAGTAGTTCCCAGGAGAGAGATTTCTACTTATGTCATTTATATATAATTAGAAAAACATGGGTCCCAGAACAGTTTCCCTGTGGTACACCTGACAAGACTGGTTTACAATGAGATGACGACCCTTCCACAACAACTTTCTGCGTTCTCCCAACGAACCGCCAATGCCAATGTGTTCTAATTTAAGCAGCAAGCCCTCATGGTCAACCTTATCAAAGGCTTTTGAAAAGTCTATAAAATTGCATCTATTTGCTGTCTGTTGTTAAGACAGTTATTAAAATCATTGAGAGTTGTTATAAGTTGAGTCTCGCAACTCCTTCGCTGTCTAAAACCATGCTGGGCGTTATTTAAGAAGTCATGTTTGTCAAGATGGTCCATTATGCTACTATATATTATGTGTTCAAGTAGTTTTGCTGATATGGATGTAAGAGATACCGGTCTACAGTTCTCTGCTTTTGTTTTGTCACCCTTTTTGAATAAAGGAACAAATGCTAGCATCTCGCCACTCATCAGGTATTTCCTCCCTGGTCCAGTGAACTGAGATCGGAATTGAATGACAGTTTGAGATTCAACCGAGACCGGAATTGAATGACAGTTTGAGAAGCAGAGAGCTTTCAAAATTCAGATAATTAGTTTCCATTTCTTAGATTAAGAACACAGAGAAGATACTGACCATTTTGGGGACTACTATCCAACGGTTTCTTGTTCAGCCACGTGCGTTCTAACAGTATTACAGAAGTGACCGGAAGTCGTAAAGTGCGCGTACCTTTTTAGATAATATCATTTTACCAGAATTTTACATAAAAACAGGTCAGCTGTTTAGAATGTCTTGTGTGGAAGAGAATGGTGGGTGGGGGTGACAGCATCCTATGTTTTGGTCATCTTTTCTTTGGTCATCTTTTCTTTTAGTCTAAAAGATTGTTTTCACGCTTTTAGGACAAAATGGATATTAAAATGAAAATACAGAGTGCCAAAAGTTGGAAAGAGAGGGGGTTAGTTACCGCCAAGGACATAGACAAAGTACAGGACAAGACACCATCAGACAAGAAAATATAGAGTCCGAACTACACACGAAGTCATCATCGAGCTATCCCCATCTAATGTCAGACCGTCTCACAGATGAAGGTCTTCAAAGACCGGCAGAATAATTGTCCCAGCAGAACAGTTTCTTGGCAGAAGAGACCCAGTAGCATTATGGAAATATTCAGAAGAAAAGAATTACTGAAATGATCGAAGCAGCTATACATTATATGCAAGAACTCGGAACACCTCGCAAACGGGTGAATTGAAAGACCATGGACTCGTCCAAGAAAGGCATTCTGCTACTATCAGCCATGCACATTGTTCTAAGACCACCTCCAACTGAGCCACTTTATCAGCCATGCAAAAACCACGATTGTTCTAAGACCACCTCCAACTGAGAAACAAGTTAAGAGCAAGGTAAAGAGACAGTAGTGCGCGCGCGAACACGTGTACATGCACGTGCCTGCATGCGTTTTCTCTCTCTCTCTCTTTCTCTCTGTGTTTGTGTGTGTGTGTGTGTGTGTGTGTGTGTGTGTGTGTGTGAAATTCAACTCGGCCTGCAGTCGTTTCTCTCTCTCTCTCTCTCTCCTTTCTGTGTGTGTGGCCAAGTGTGTGTGTGTAGTCAGTACAACACTGTTTGGCAATCTGACAGTAAATGGTTTCAGTCAGTCAGTCAGTGTGTAAATGTGTGCATGCGCGAGCCTGCCTGCATGCGTTCCTTTGCATGTGCGTGTGTGTGTGTGTGTGTGTGTGTGTGTGTGTGTGTGTGTGTGTGTGTGTGCATGCATGTGTGAGTGCGTGCGTGTGTGCATGCCGCATGCATGCGTGCGTGTGTGTGTGTGTGTGTGTGTGTGTGTGTGTGTGTGTGTGTGTGTGTGTGTGTGTGTGTGTGTGTGTGTGTGTGTGTGTTTGAGTGTGCGTGTGTGTTGTCCCCCCAATGCTGACTGAAATGACCAGATCTTCAAGTGCGTCAGTCACGATGCGCTCCCGGAACATGTTGAGATGCGAGGGAGATAGTAGGCAGACCTGACGAACTCCATTGGAAGTATTTTCAGGGGACCATTGTCCAATAGCCAGTAGCACGTACCTGTATGAGCACGGCACTGGTCGCTTTGGAGCACAGTAGCCAGTTGGTGTTGATAAGCTTTTGCCTAATGTTAAGTTTCTTCATTGTGTCCCTGAGTGCCTCCTGCAGACTCTGTCCGATGGCTTTTTAAAATCTAGGAAGAAACTCCCTCTGTTGTGTGATTTGTTTTTTTTTTTTTTTTTAACGTTGCGGGAGGTGGGCATGACTGGGGTGGTGGGAGAAGTGGGTGAGTGGGGAGACGGTGGGCAGAGGATGGGGAGTGGAGGAAAAAAAAAATCAATTTACCAAGATTTTCCTGAAAATTTTGGTAAAATAAAAATCCCCCCCCCCCCCCCCCCCCCCCCCACACACACACACACTTCCCTTCGGCCGCCGCACTTCCATACGTACTATATGTATTCTTTTTAGAAGTAAACTTAAACTCGTCAGATTTGATTTCCCCCCCCCCCCCAAATTTTAGTCTGCAAATCCTTTACAACTACACCAATGACTGATCCAAATTACGGATTTACTGCAGTATGGCTGGCAACTTTGAATCACTACGCGCTCTTCACCTACTTTTAGCCGTCTGTAACTGTTTTTATTTATGCCAATTGATATAAAAGAAATCTTTTACCGTTGGTATAATATTATATAAATTGTAAGATTCTCTTGGTATAATTTATACAATGTTCCATGAAATTTTTCGAATGGAGAAGTTAAAAAAAGGATTACATTTTATAATCGGACCGATCGCTGGCGTCCTTTTGCGTTCTCCGCCCTGTCATCATGGCATACACAACTTTTGTTGTGACTTGTTGTCAGGCGACCTGTTTGACAATTCTTAAAGAATAAATTCCAAGACACACGCAGTCTGGTTTGTCATTTATAAGGCACAGGACAGTATTGCAGTTTTGATATTTTATCATAATTTCGTTTCCAAGAATGACATGAATGATAACTAAAGAGTTACCTCCAATGTAAATTTGCTGGTCTGCCGGTCTTGTGAGGTCAGCCATGTAACAAGTGTATTCTCCCCTGCATCGCCATGCCGATTCGGCAAGCGTGACATGCACAGAGCAGCAGACTGGCGAACGACTCGACAAGCACATTCCTGACCTTACCAACATGTGGCCTCCAGAGGAAGGGACCACCAGTGATCAAGAGCTGGCACTTGTAAGTTGAAAGCCCAGCCTGCCCCCTCATGCCCTTAACTGTCATTCAGGACTGTACTTAAGAGGGGGGAGGAACCAAACCAAACTGACAAACAAAATCCCCCAACAGAGCATGTTCACAAAACACAATTATGAACACATATATAGATATGTGTGTGTGTGTGTGTGTGTGCGCACACACACACTCACAGCTATGTAAAGTGATAGGTGTAGGTTGCTCCTCTTCCCTGTCTGTTCCTTGGAAGTTTTTTTCCCCTCCATAGCTTGGCCACAGTTCTGTATCAAGGCGAGCCAGGATCAGCTTGTCCTTCAGGGCGAAAAACATTTAGTAGTAGCCTGTTGATAACATCGACATGGTGTAGACTTAACATTTTAATACACACAGACCTAAATCTTTTTCTCTGTCTCATTCTTGACTTTCTACATATGCAGCCCAAACAGCAGCAGACTAATCAGATAGATGATTGTGGCTGTCTAACTGATGAACATATGTTTTTGTGTATGTGTTTGCTCCTGTTTGCTCTTCTTTAAAACAGTATTGTTGATATGACTGTCAAGAGTTGGGCATAAAGAGGGGAGGATGGAAGGTAGTGGGAGGGGTTACTGAACATGCACAGTATAAAATTAGAAGTAGACTAATAACAAATAACTGATGTAAGTATCTATAATCACAGCAGAGTGACAGCTAAACCTGAGTCATAACAAAAGAGAGAGGAAAGGGTAAATGGGTAAATACACAAGAGATGCAACAATTTGAAACAAAAGAAATGATTTTATTTCTATAGAATCTTTACTCAATATTTTTTGTCCTTGAAAGATTATGAGGTAAATATTGTCAGGTTTTCTTGCTGTTGTAGAAAATATAAAGTGGTGTGCATTGTTCATTACATCATGCTTTGATATATTTTTGCAGTGCTTTGTTTTCAAACCCCAAAATGAAAAAAGTGTGCTAGTATTAATCTTTAATAGTAGCTGGATGAATCAGGTAATTGGTACAGCCTCTTCTTAAGCACAACATGTTCATTTTAAATGCAGTTTTTCTTCTGAAAATTCAGATGCATCAGGTAAATGAAACAGACTGTGGTGTTACTGAAAATAGAATGGCATACAAATACACACATCAAAACAAGGTTTAAAGTGACAGTGATTTATGTATGATACGAAACAAACCAGTAACTTTTCAACAACTGTTTTCTTCAGCTTTTACAAACAACAGAGTAAAAATGCATTTTTGTAACAATATTTCACATATGGTGATGTGATACTGGCTCCACTCTTGTCATTAAAGTCCCCTGAAGAAGACCCCAGAAGGTCAAAATTGGGAATACTTCATGAATCTGTTGTTTTCATCTCTCTAGTCATCTTAAAGATTTTTACCTGGTTTTCTTACACATGATAAAAACCACTACTTTCAGTTAGCTTTCATATGTGCAACAAGTACATTGTATAACATAAGTTACATGTTGTATAACGTAAGTAACAAGTAAATCTTCTACACACGCGCGCGCGCGCACACACACACACACACACACACACACACACACACACACACACACACACACACACACACACAGAGTCTCTCTCCCCCTCTCTCTCTCTCTCTCTCTCTCTCTCTCTCTCTCACACACACACACACACACACACACAACACACACACACACACACACACACACACACACACACACACACACACACACAGAGAAACACACACACATGCACACACACACACACACACACACACACACACACACACACACACACACACACACACACAAATATAAACACACACACATTGATACACACAACACACACATACACACACACATACACTCTCATGACACACACACACACACACACACACACACACACACACACACACACACACACACACATGCACACACATACACACACATGCACACACGTATGAGCACACACACACACACACACACACACACACACATATCAAACTTAACATGCAGTCAACTCCTTCCCACTCTACCTACCCCTTCCCTTTTCCCCCACCCTTTCCCATCGTCTAATATCACTTTTAGTGAACAGACGTTAAACAGAATAACAACAACAACATATGCACACACACACACACACACACACACACACACACACACACACACACACACACACACACACACACACATGTTCTGTTGTAAGTAGTTGTATTATTAAAAGAACATCAAATTAAATATGTTTAATTTTTTCTCTCCAGAACCCGTATGAGAGTTTTATGAAACGGCACCTACAGCATTATGGTTACTTCACAGGTGAGTTCTGATTAATGATTTCAGTATGAATATGTTGAAAAACAAGCTATGCATTAAAGCCTTCCATGAATAAGGCCCCTGACTGAGCAAAGGATCTCCCATTGAAAAGACATTTCACAGGAACAGTTTTGTGTTTTCAATACTACAGTCGTCCCAAGTGAAGAGACTCACTTATTACAACTAAATTTAGGAGAGAAAAAGTGGAAGTCTTTATTAAAAGATTGCATTTGTACTTTGAGTATTGGGAATCTCAAGAATCTGATCGTAAGTGTGTGTTTCATAGAAAAACACTCTGCTCATAAGTATTTGTTTCATTGAAAAGACTCTGCTCATAAGTGTTTGTTTCATAGAAAAGACTCTACTCATAAGTGTTTGTTTCATTGAAAAGACATTGTTAATCAGGACATTTAAAAAAAAAGGGTAATTGCTTCATCACAGGACATTTATATTTGGAAAAAAAAGGGTGTGTGTACATGCGCATGTGTGTGTGTGTGTGCGTGTGCGTTTGTTGGTGTTTGCATGTGTGTGTGTGTGTGTGTGTTGTGTGTGTGTGTGTGTGTGTGTGTGTGTGTTTGTTTGTGTGTGTGTGTGTGTGTGTGTGTGTGTGTGTGTGTGTGTGTGTGTGTGTGTGCGTTTGTGTGTGTGTGTGTGTGTGTGTGTGTGTGTGTGTGTGTGTGTGTGTGTGTGTATAGACTGCAGTTTTTCACAAAGCACCTAATCTGTTCTAGTGCTTCTTCAACCATTAGATATGTTTTTGAAATCTGTTGAAAATCAATCATCAGGTCACAAGTTCAGTGTTAGCATTGATTGTGATTACTATAAACAGCTGTTTGACTAACTGGGCTAAAATGGACACAGAAATGCTTTGGTGAGAATGGACATAGAGCTACCCAGAGTTCTCAAGGCTCAGACCATTTGGAATGATCTCAAACCAGGGCATGAACTGTTCATGCGATCTCTTTCACATTTTTGGTCCTTTCCTTTTTTTTTTTTTTTAAGTGGCTTTTTGCCTTGGCTGCAGATGGCAACATTGACTGGAAATTCTGAACTATCTTGACCTTCATCTTAGTTCACGAACACAGTAGTAAAGAGAGTAAGAAAAGTTTGGTGAGGTACTTGTTCTCAATAGGAATGGGTTTTGTTAAAACATTTGATAATGTCGGCACGCGGTTATTACTTCAAAGCTAGTAAATGGAGTTCATCCGCACACTCAGTCCTCTGCTTGACCTAGTTCTGTTGTGCATCTATGGCATAAACTGTGTGTGTCAAGAGACATAAAGACAGAGAGAGGAGGAAAAAAACGGAGGGGAGAGGTCCACCTAGAAGAGCAAGAAGATGCATGGAGAGGAAAGAGAAAGAAGGGGATAAGATAAGATAATGTTGCTTATAGCCCAGCCGACTACAAAGGGCTGGCCAAGGATACAAATACAGATATAGAGGCATTTCATTCAGTAAAGGCCAGGGCCTGTGGTGAATTGGGTATTATGAATAAAGATTTTAAGGGTCAGAAATGTTACACAATAGATTACATATCTGAAAATATACATAAATTGATAGTCCACTAGAAATGAAAAGATACACAACAATTTATAACTAGTTGCATACTACAATTTTTGAATGCCTGGTAAAGTAAAGAACATAGTTTTTTTTTCCCTTTTTATAGTAATTTTATTTGTGAATGCAATAAACAATAATAAAAAGTCCAAAAACAATTTTGAATGATATATCTATCTGTCTATATATCTATATATAGAATAGATAGGTAGATATAGATATAAATAGATGCACATACACACGCACGCACGCACGCACACATGCATGCGCACACACACACACATACATGCGCACAAGCTCACACACATAATCGTGTGTGTGTGTGTGTGTGTGTGTGTGTGTGTGTGTGTGTGTGTGTGTTAATTAATTCTTACGATAATCCTAGGTAGAACATTCAAAAACAAAGTAGTCTTTATTTTCTTCAGCACCTTTACATAATGGGCAGATGAGATCACATTCATTTTGTCTCCTGTAATGAGAATTATGAAGAAAAAGATCAGAAATACCAAATGTGAACTTTGTCATGATACATTTTACAGGTCTGTCCATTTCAATGAAAAATAAGTCGGTATTCAATGAAGCTAATTGATCACTGTCTTGAACATGCCACAACCAGCTTTAGTACTTTTACTATCTACAGTCAACAAGATGTTTCAAAATTTTTGACCTTTTTCACACCAGAGATTCATTTTGATCTTGCAGCTTTTCGCAAAGAGTCCACCAGCTCTCTGGCATACAAGGCGTTGTATGCTGAGCTGAGTTCAAAACTCCCATCCTATCAGAAAATTTCACTGACGGTTCCAGTCTGAAGATGGAGTGGCCTGTGCAGCCTACTGCCCTGGTGCTCCTTCTCAAATACTGTGTAGAACATATTCCTTCAGACGCTTCTGCTTACTCTGCTGAACTTACAGCTCTGGTTCTGGCACTAAGAATAATCTCACAGTCTCCAAAAAGAGGACTTTCTGGTTTTGTCGGATTCACTGTCGGCTTTGGAGGCCATATCTGGCCGCAACCTTCAGCACCCCGAACTTTTACACTTTTTTGACCTTTTTACCAAGTTGACAGCGGAGGGTACAACATTCTTCTGGCTTGGGTTCCTGGTCATGTTGGCATCGGAGGGAACGAAATGGTGGATCGTTTGGCCAAGAATGCCACAAGAGAGAAACTGTCAAACACACCTATCCCCTGCTCAGATTTGAAACCCAAAATTAACGATTATGTCAGAGACCTCTGGCAGGAGGATGGAATACACAGATGGATAACAAACTCTTTCAGATCCGTCCAAACCTAAAGGAGTTTCCTCTCATCTTCGTCTGGTGGTCGTAAAGAAGAAACAGTTCTGTGCCGGCTGCACACCGGCCATTCGTATTTTACCCATTCCTACCTTTTAAAGAGTGAAGAAGCTCCTTGGTGCATTCCGTGTCATGTGCCACTCACAATTAAACATATTCTTTTAGAGTGTTGGGATTTGCACGATGTGAGACACAAACATTTTACAGCAGATTCCATGAAAACCTTGTTCAGAGATGTTCCGCCTGACGCGATCTTTGAGTTCTTGAAAGAGGTTAACATTTTTCATCGGATCTGAGATTTTACAGTGGAAAGATTTTTAACAAAGTTTTGGATGAGATTTTAGACGATGTCTTTTAAAGAATTGTGTGGATGAATGACCTGTGAGTTGATTTTTAACGTGGTAGACAAGATAGACTCAGGAGAAACAGCTGTCTGATTAAAGTGATTGATTTTAATGCCACTTCCCGCTGATAGACTCAGGAGAAACAGCTGTCTGATTAAAGTGATTGATTTTAATGCCACTTCCCGCATATCAGCTGTTTCCATATAACCCATAGTACAGAGAAGAGTCAGCAGACAGGATCTCTGCATGTTTGCCTGCATCAATCACATGAACTGGGAGAGCTGTTGTATAGTTTGACCATTCGCTCCTTCTCCTCATTTTTCATTGATTATCCCGTGACAGTCTATCATAGGTGTGCCATGGGTGGATGCTTGAGCGGTCAGCGATCTCCGCAGTACTTGGCTCTCAGTCATACGTGACAGGGAGAGGGTCATATTTGGTTGGTTGCCTTGTTTGTTCATCCAAGACTCCCTGGGACTGGTGGCCAATGCCCTTGATGCTGATTCTGGTTCAGGGTTACAAGGCTAGGAAATGGCAACAGCAGAAACACTATCAAGGAAATGTGCTTTAGCATTTGTGCTTGCTCTTCAGTTTTTGTACAGGTTTGCAGAAAGAGCTGAAGGCAAGTGATTATCTAGAGCATTTGCCTGTGAAGCTGACGGTCATGAGTTTCGAATCTCCCGTGGAGTCAGTTTTTTTTGTTTTCTAACTTGAAAACGCTTTGTACATCCAGTAGGAAATGGGCTCTTGATTTGGTTCAGGGAAGTTTAAAGAATCAGAAGGACTGGGATGGGTGCCACCTTGTATCATTCTGTGCCCCCGATATATGGTGAATCTCCAGCAGTTCATTGTCCCTGTGACCATCAGACTGTGGTACCTTAAAATTTAAAGAAAATATACAGGACAGCCCTTACGTGATGCCTTAGACCTGACTGGAACTCCATGCATCATCTTGGTCATTTTTATCACTTTGTACATCAGTACAACAAAAAAGAAGTTTCAGACAGTGTGGCTTCTTATGCCCTGCTGTCAGACAGTGTGGCTTCTTGTGCCCTGCTGTCAGACAGTGTGGCTTCTTGTGTCAGACCTGCTGTCAGACAGTGTGGCTTCTTGTGCCCTGCTGTCAGACAGTGTGGCTTTTTATGCTCTGCTGTCAGACAGTGTGGCTTCTTGTGCCCTGCTGTCAGACAGTGTGGCTTCTTGTGCCCTGCTGTCAGACAGTGTGGCTTCTTGTGCCCTGCTGTCAGACAGTGTGGCTTCTTGTGCCCTGCTGTCAGACAGTGTGGCTTCTTATGCCCTGCTGTCAGACAGTGTGGCTTCTTGTGCCCTGCTGTCATGCTGACTTCAGTTTTGATTTCCTTTCCAAAATTCCCAGATAATTTTCAGTTGCCTTGGGGACAAGTTGTTGAAAAAAAATCTACTTGTCTCCTAGTCCTAACCTTTCTACTTGCCCTTTCTAAATAAAAAAGACAGTTAATGAAAGTAACCATCGGTAGCACAGTGTCAAGTCAGTCAAGTTGATTCAATCACAGTTCATATGTGGAGAGAACTGGATTTAAACAGTTTTGTTTCCCTGGAGATTCAATCACAGTTCAAATGTGGAGAGAAATGGATGTTAAACAGTTTTTGTTCCCAGGATGATTTTCCCATTGCCTTTTAAGAGCATGTGTGAAAAGAAAACAGAGTAGAATGTTATGTTTTCCACCATTGACCCATTCCTGCCCTGAATGAAAAGGATAGAGTCTCTGTCTTGCTCTCTGTCTCTTTTCTCTGCCTGCCCCTTTTCACCACACACACACATTTCAAAATAGATCCCCTTCCTATCTACATGTATTTAATACAAACATGATAGCGAGTACATCTGTCATTCCCGTGTTGACCAAGCGCAAGTCCTGCATGCTGCTGCCACGGTTCATGTATAGACCATGCTTTGCCTCAGCGAGACAGCGCTCTTCTAGGATTTCATTATAAGATCAAACCAGAGAGAGAAGGGGGTGGAGGTGGGGTAGAGGAGTGGTGGTAATGAAGGTATGAAAAGTGAACTGGGAAAGGGAAACACAGTCAGTCAGTGTGCGCTGCTGCAGCTGGCTTCTCAGCCCCACTTTCTGTGACATGATCAGAAATGCGCTGCCTGATAGACAAGCACAGAGAGAATTTCAGCTTGTCCCCCAGAAGATTGATTTGTCGCAGACGATCAGATTGGAGGGTATTTCAAGCCTTGCAGTCGACAAGGAAATGGGAGTGTGTTGCTGGGCATGGTGTACCTTCTATATATTGACTGCTCTGTGGGAGTTTGTGGATGCATGATGCATAGGAATCCATTGACAGTTTGAACCCTGGCTTTGAATCGGTGTGACGAGGTCACAAAGACCTTGTTTGACACTTGTTCCTTTCACAATGCTGGCCATGCCATAGATGCCATTTTCCTGAGTGGAGGTGTAGGCCACATCAGGGATGATAGGTTAGCAGACGGTGATGTCTAAGGGTTAGCCGTAAGTCTAGCACCCTTAGCGTCTTACAGTGCTGATCACATGTGATGCTGCCATTTTAGATAGCTCAGAGTGCCTTAAGGTGAGCTGCATTCATATCATTCTCACATTTTCCCCCCCCCCCCCCCCCCCCCCCCCTCCCTACCCTTACTGCCTACACCCTTCTCTCTCCTCATACACACATGCTACCGCCCCTTCTCCCACAAACTTACTTGGCATTCGGTTTACAAAACCAATAAGTTGAGCAAAAATATGTGGAATTTGTCTCATCACAGTAATGACAATGACAAAGTCTTTCATGTGTATTATTATGCAGGGATCAAATCATAATGACAACATCCCCTTTCCCTTTGGTATGTGAAACACACACACACACACACACACACACACACACACACACACACACACACACACACACACATATCAGTCTGCATTGCAACAGACTGTTGATACTTTCATGTCAGTGCATGACACACACTCTGAATCAAAAGCATCTAAATGATTATACTTATTCTGGTACACCATCTGCAGCTACAGTCCCAGCACCAACAATCCACAGGGTGCAGTCACTATCAAGCTGTCATGAGGCAGTCCACCAGAGGAGTCAATGCACTCAGTCGTGTCTAGTCTGATCCAGCATACAAGGACACCATCTACTCAGCACCTTGCTGACAACAATGACTGCTTGGTAGTCACAGGAGCCGGCAAGAGTGAGCTGTTTCGTCTGAGGGTGCCACCACATGTTTAAAAACAGTCCCCATGAATTTGCCCAAACTGGTGACCCTGACACTGACAGACCCAAAGCAAAGGGCATAGATGTAGAGAAGTAATCAAAACTGAGGTTGCCATGAAAGTAGGGCTTGAAGGGCCAGAGAGTTCACGATATTCTTTTTTATGCTGATCAGTGATGATCAGGAGGATGAAGAGGATGCTATGGATTTCCATTCAGGGCTGAGACTATATGGACAGGGCTGTACTTACTCTGTACTTACTGTTGTACTATATCATGGCATCAGCCAAACCTGAGAGTGAGAGATACAGGCACAGGACCAGCAGTGTTGGTCAAAAATAC
>JADBJO010002965.1:90000-107500 GCA_016801955.1 Conus betulinus
ATGGTTACTGCAAACAGCCTGCAGCATGTTGGACAGTCCCCGCCCACTGGCAAAGCAACACTGATAGTGGGGGGCATGTTAAAGCTCTCTGGCAGCCGCTAAGTAGCCGACGTCTCAGAAGCTAATGTGTGGGGCTTAGAGGAACTCAGACAGTGTACACCTTGACACAGAGAAACAGGCAGGCAGAGTGGTGTAATCCTATTAACTGACATAAAGCTTGAGCTCCCACTGGTATTCTTGAGCAAGAGGTCCGCTGGTGTGTGTGAAGGGAGTTTAGTCAGTGGTGTGTGTGGAAGAGTTTAATCCACAGTGTTGAGCACGGTCTGTGAGGGCTTGCCTTTGTTCTTCGCTGCCAGTATTCCACATCTCAGTCTGTCACAGATTTCATGAACGTGTTTGGATATGTGTGTATGCTGCAGAGAATTCTGTTGCTACATGGCTCCTGATTGTGCTTCTGTTCATTCTGAGACGCCCGTGTTCATTTGAACAAAGAAGAGATGTTTTTGCTCAGTTGTGTGTGAACTATGATATATGGAATCTAGCTGTTCCAGTTATTGCTTGCTGATGTAGTTTAAAAAATTGTTTTTTTGTCATTTCAGAGATATTTACAATTACAGACAACTTAAGAAAATTACAAACTGCAAGAAATAAGTAAAGGTGTATGTATAATGCATCTACAATTTTTTTTAAGTTACTCATTATTAAGAGAGAGAGCAAGAGAGAGAGAGAGAGAGAATTGTAGTTGCCAGTAATAAAATAATGCTGATAGAAATTTGATTTTTTTTCCCCCCTTGATTTAAAAGCGTGTGTCAGAGTGATGTTGTATTTGACTTAATGTTTGGAAGAATACTGCTGAAGATGCATTTACATCGATGAAACTGAGGCTGAACCTGCTTTTCTAACATCAGAGATGTATGAGACAGAAAGCAGCATGTACCAAACCGACAGATCTGGTGACAGTGATCCATGCCCAAGGTGAACTTGATGTGAAAACGCAGCTAAGGAAGGGTGTGGGTTGTATCACCGGGAAACAAGATGTCGTGGCTGAAACCTGATGAAGAGTTGAGGAACAGCAGATACACACGTTGTCCAGCACTAAGGACAAGCATTACATGAGCATGAAAAACCCGTATTCAGAGAACCCCTATGACATTGACCTTTCCTTCCGCATCTCCGCTAATACCTTCGGTGGTTCTGCGGGTAAGCCAGCTTCCAGTGCCCTCTGTTGCTGTCTTTCTTGTGAATGATTAAGAACATACGGCTGTGCTGTACATGTTCATCTCACACAGTTAAGAATTAGAATGTTATGGTGGTATCCATGGTGATGCCATGTGCCTATTCAGTGCTGATAGCTTCCCCCCCCCCCTGGAAAGTCTGTGCAAGTAACTTCTTCCTTTCCATCACTCTCTTTGACTCTGCCTTTTAATCTTTTTGCGACGTGCCATGCAATAGTGATGGCAACTCAGTTGACCTGTCCACGATGAGCCATGCCCTAGTGATGGCAGCACTGCTGTACTGCCTGGATGTGCCGTGCATCCGTGACAGCACAACTATAAAAAATCCCATGTTCTCTGGTACCGTCTAGGGGATGCAGCTGCCATAAATATTTAGAACAGGGTTCTAGCCACTGGAAGGGTAAATTTACATGCACTAGTGATGACCTTCTTGATCCCAGAGTAGTCGAACAAAAAGACCCACCCTTCTGGCACTGGGAAGGCACGTGTGGAATTTCCTGTTCACCAATATATTGGGCAGAAGGAGAATGACATGTGGTTTTAGAACTGGTTCAGCAAAGTAGTTCGGAAAATGAGGGGGGTAAAGGTGTACAAGTTTATCGAAAAGAATCTGAGCTTGATTTATTTGCTCTGTGTATTTAATAGTTTTATACGTCTTATCATTTGAAGCCAAAACAGTGAAAAGTGTGTACTGTGTGCAATGATTTAATTTCCTTTATCAAAAAAAAAAAGAATGCACTTGGATTACACGTATTGAATACCTCAGGCTTTCTCTGCATCTGTTCAAAGTAAGACCGAAGTTTTTATGCCCCTTTTCTTCCTCATTTGCTGTTGTCATACTAACCAAACAAAGGTAAACAAGATTGTGTTCACCTACGTTTTTTTTATGCTGTTTCTGTAACAGCAGTGTTGCTATTTTACCCAAAAATGTATTTAATTCTATGCTCATTACAAAGTTCGCGCATTACCCTTTCAGTTAATATATAACAGTTGCTTGTTAGCTTTATATTAGGAGATGTAAAAGAAAATTAAAAAGTGCAAAAATCACCCATCTGTAACGGTTGTAAGCACGTGCGGTGCACGCGCATGCAGGGAAGCGACATTGCTCTGCGGCGCCCAACTGGAAAGTATTTTAAAAAGTTGTCTTTTTTGGCATCGGCTTTGTGTGTGTGTGTGTGTGTGTGTGTGTGTGTGTGTGTGTGGTGTTTGTGGGTCATTCTCTTGCATTCTGCAACCAGTTTGCCCATATGGTTTTGTCATTTTTCTTTTGTTTGTTTTGTTTTAAATCTGGGAGTTAAAATGAAGCAGAATGGCTGGCACTGTCAGCTTTGCCTAGTTTCATCCATCAAAGGATGTCCATGGTTAAGTGACCATGTCATTGATTGCTTTTGTTTCTATTTCAGTATGTCATCCTTCTTCATGATCTGAACACTTTTTCCCACATGATTTGAAAAGCCTTAAAAAGCCCAGTGTGACTGGCTGGGCTGTAACGCTAAAAACTGTAAACTGGAGTGTTAAGAAGCTTGTCTTTGAAGAGAGACTGGTGGACAGTGCACCCATCTTGAAGGGAGAAAACACTAGATCAGTGGGTCTGAGTCTCATACATGATGTTTCATGTTGTTTCTATGACGCACACTCTCCAGCCTCTTTTGTCCCCCTCTCTTCTCACACCCCTCTCTTACCCCTTGTCTTTAGTCCGTAGTGGTAGTGTGGGTGCTAGTCCTTCAGATCAGATGATGGACAAAGATCACATGTGTACTAAGCACTTAATGCACAGATATGAATCTGTAGCAAAAAGTTTGGACAGAGCAAAAACAAAACAAAAACAAAACACCAAGACCTCAACTTCTGAAAGATGACAACAATGTACCAAACATGGAGAAATACTGGGGTTGATGCAGTCTTCTGGAGGGGAGTAGCCCAACTTCGTGCAGAGAACATTTTTGTGATGATGAAAACATGGAACACATGTCACCAAAACATTGTACCATTTTATTTTTTGTTTCCGTGTGTTTTTGGTTTTCAGTTAAGTGAGCTTTCCAACAGCGTTTTCCTAAAGACAACTTTCTGTGAGTTGGTTCACAGGAGCTGCTCTCAAGTTTGTCATCACGTTTGAAAGGCTGGCTCTCAGTTTACCATTGTCATGATGATGTGAAAAAGAGGAAGGGGAAAAAAAAGACCTGTTCACAGATCCTGAATTTCCCCACCGTTCCCTATCAAGTGTTTTATCGTGCAGATCCAAAAATTCCCATCCACCTCTAGTCAGGTGTTTACCTGTAGATTGTGAAATTCTCCTCCATTCCAGTTGACTGTTTAAACTTCAAATTCTGAAATTGCCCCCCCCCCCCCCCCCCCCCTCCAGTCAATTTTTTTTGTGTTATTGTTGTTGTTGTTGTTGTTGCAGATCTTGAAATTCTCCTCCACTCCCAGTCAAGCTTTTTCCTTTTTACAGATCCTGAAATCCCCCCCCCCCCCCCCCCCCCCCTCCCCCCTCGTCCTCCCACCCACCCCCTCCATTCAAGTGTTTTATTTGCAGATCCTGAAATTCTCCTCCACTCCCAGTCAAGTGTTTTCTTTTGCAAATCCTGAAATCACCCCCTTCCTCCCCACCTCCCCTTCCTCCCACCACCAGTACCTCTAGTCAAGTGTTTTATTTACAGATCCTGTAATTCCCCATCCACTTCCAGTCATGGTGACTGTTTACAGAATCTGAAATTCCTGTCCTGCGCCTCCTCCCCTTTCCCATTCCTCCAGTCTGTTTGCAAAATTTGAAGTTCCCATGTTGCTTCTAGTGAAGCTGACTATTGACTGATCCTGAAACCCCCCCCCCCCCCCCCCCCCTTCCCCCATGTCCAGCCATGATAGCTGTAAGGTAATCTTGAAGTCCTCTCTGCCAGTTTGTCAAAGTAAGTGTCTGGGGATTCTGAAATTCCTCTTCATCTCCGGTCTAGATTCACCCCTGGTCATAGCAGGCTAAATGTTTGGATATCCTGAAATTTCCCCTCCTCCACCTCAAGTGAATCTAGCTGTTGACACATTCTGGAATTCCTGTCCATTTCCAGTCGAGGCAGTTGCATGCAATTCCTGAAATTTCTCCTATTTATGCATAGATCTGCAGTTGTGACAGCCAGTATGCTGTCTGTTACCTGTGCTCCAGATGAGCATGCTGTTCTGTCATCTTTCTCTCTGTCTTCTATGATATCGCTCTTCTTCCTTCTGTCTGTTTGTCTGTCTGTCTGTCCCTCTGATTGTCTGTGTCTGTCTCTTTGTCTCTGTCTCTGTTTCCCTCTCTCTCTCTTTCTGTCTCTCTCTCTTCTATGTCACAATTCTTCTCCCTTCTTTCTGTCTGTGTGTGTGTATCTGTGTCTCTTTCTCTGTCTGTCACCCATTCTATCCCAATCATCATTCTCACTCTGTTTCTGTCTGTCTTGTCTGTCTCTCTCTTCCTTGCCACCTTTCTCACATTTTCATCATCTCATAATCTCCCTCTGTGCATCCCTTTTTTTTTTTTCTCTAGCCAGTGATCAGAACTGCTTAGACATAAAACTGTTTGAGTGAGCTTCTTCACCTCCTCCCCTCCTCCTCCTCTGCTCAGATCTGCATGTACACTGAGTTTAATCATGAATCCGCTTATTATTTACACTAGCACAGGGCCAGAAAACACCAAGGCTTTGCTTTGTTTTTTATAAAAAATAAAACAAACAAAACAAAACCCATTACATCAGACTGAAATGTTTGTGTTATGCTTGCCCTGACAGGTCGCAACCAGAACTTCCGCAATGGCTTCCAGCAGTACAATGAGTGGGAGAAAACCTATGGCTATGGGGAGGGCAGCAGCTGCTCATCAGATTCTGACTCTGACTCTGACGAGGATAAGTGCAACGGTGAGTCTAGCAGGTGGCTTGGAAGTGTCTGGATATGGACATGTGTGTTTGGCCTGTAGTTCTTCGTCTCTCGTCTCTCTCCTGTCGGCTCTCCGATTCTCGTTTTTTGTTGTTCTAGTCTCTCTTTAGCCCCCCCCTCCCTCCTCCCAGCCCCACACACACCCTCCTGCTTCCAGCTCTTTTTTGTTAACTCTCTACTTCCCTCTCTGACTGTCTGTTTCTGCTTCTTCTGTCTCTCTCTCTCTCTCTCTCTCTGCCTGTCTCTCTGTCTGTCTCTCTGTGTCTTTGTCTCTCTCTTTCTTTCTGTTTATCCCTTTGTATCCCCCCACTCCCCTCCATTCTCTCTCTCACTCCTTGCAAATGTTTAATTCTTACAGTGTTTGAAGCATTTTTTTTTCTCCATCACAAATCTTTGTTTTTGTCTTGGAATCTTTTAATCTCGGTTCAAAAGCTTTTTCTTTGACCTTCCGGGCACAAGGAGAGTGATACCAATTCTGGAACTTGTTATTGAGGGTATGGGAGTTGGGGTAGAAAAAAAAAGAAGAAGTAGAATACTCACATTTTCGTTTTCTTAAACGCTTCATTCCCAGTCCTGCTTTGTCATCCATAAGGTGTAAATAGATGTATTCCTGAACACCAGGGGAAGGAAATGAGAGTTCAGACCCCTTTGCCCACCAATCAGAGGATTTTACTATTTCTGGTGCATGGCTGAGTGAAACTGGAAACATCTAAGGATCTCTTTTTCCATCAAAATTGACATATTTATTAATTTTCCTATCAAAGATTAAGTGGATCTTAAACACAAAGAACTTGAATCAGGCATTATTTTGGTTGAATTTCATCTTTATTTGTCATCCTTGTCTCATTTATTTTCATGCACAGATGTGTATGTTATACTACCTGATTTGCTCAATTCTATACACCTACGTACAAGTGTTCGTTGATAAGCCCAAAATTCACCTGTTGATGGGACAGACAAACTGCTGTTTCTGAATGTTGCTTTTTCACACATGCATGTGTGTGATTGTGTGGCTGGATTTGACAGAAGTCCAATGAAATGTGAGCAGTGTTCACTTCATGTGTCCATGTATTATGCACAGAATTAAAAAAGAGCAGTTTGCCCCACTGTCACTAACATTTCTGCAGATGTTGTGTTGCTTGGCACCCACTCTGCTGCTTATCCTGCTGCCCCATTCACAGCCGCCCTGTACTGGTGTCCTGGTACCAGCAGAAGAGCCTGCAGGGAGCTAACAGTATCATTGTTGACAGGACGCAAACTGCCAGTGGAAAATTCTCCATTGATGCTCACAGTCTCTTAACAGGTGTTTTGTGATGCCTGTTCTGATTCAAGATTCTTGAGAGACCACCTTTCCAGTCCTCATTCTGACTACAATAAAGGAAATCTCCAACTCTGCAGAACTACAGTACTATCAGTGTGATCATGTTAGCAAAGTAGTGCCCAGAATCATTCTAAATAGAGTACCCCCCAGCAAGCAGATACCATCACAGCTGAACTGGCTGGGCTCCCTAAAGGCTGTAGTACTGTCCAGCAAATCTTTAATCTGCGTACCCTTTGCAAAAAGCAGCTCACATGGCAGAGGGAGGTGTGCCCTATGTTTGTAGATGTCCAGAAGGTGCCTGACTGGGTCTGGCAGGAGGTGTGCCCTATGTTTGTAGATGTCCAGAAGGTGTCTGATCAGGGTCTGACTGGGCAGGAGGTGTGTCCTATGTTTGTAGATGTCCAGAAGGTGTCTGATCGGGTCTGGCAGGAGGTGTGTCCTATGTTTGTAGATGTCCAGAAGGTGTCTGATCGGGTCTGGCAGGAGGTGTGTCCTGTTTGTAGATGTTTGTAGATCGGGTCTGGAAGGTGCCTGTTTGTGGATCTGGCCTGATTGGATCTGGCAGGAGGTGTCCTATGTTTGTAGATGTCCAGAAGGTGTCTGATTGGGTTGTTGTTGTTATTCTGTTTAACATCTGTTCACTAAAAGTGATATTAGACGATGGGGAAGGATGGGGGAAAGGGAAGGGGTGGGTAGAGTGGGAAGGAGTTGACTGCATGTTAAGTTTTATATGAACATACGTGTGTATGTCGGTACTTGCATGGGTGTATACAAGAGCTTAGGATGTAATTATTGCATAAGGAAAATGGGTAAAAATATTACATAATTACCAATCAATTAGGATCAAAGCTATGGATCCTAATTGGGTCTGGTGGGTCTGGCAGGAGGTGTGCCCTATGTTTGTAGATGTCCAGAAGGTGTCTGATTGGGTCTGGCAGGCTCGAAGCTTGTTAAAGACTTGATGGAACATCAACAAAATAGGTCATGTAAATCAGTGCCATTAAAGCAAAGTTGATTGGCAGCCACACGGCCACCATCAGTACTGATGGGACTGCCCAGCTAAGTTGATTGGCAGCCACACGGCCACCATCAGTACTGATGGGACTGCCCAGCTAAGTTGATTGGCAGCCACACCGCCACCATCAGTACTGATGGGACTGTCCAGCTAAGTTGGTTGGCAGCCACACCGCCACCATCAGTACTGATGTGACTGTCCAGCTAAAGTGATTGGCAGCCACATGGCCACCACCAGTACTGATGGGACTGTCCAGCTAAGTTGATTGGCAGCTACATGGCCACCACCAGTACTGATGGGACTGTCCAGCTAAGTTGATTGGCAGCTACATGGCCACCATCACTACTGATGGGACTGTCCAGCTAAGTTGATTGGCAGCCACACCGCCACCATCAGTACTGATGGGACTGTCAGCTAAGTTGATTGGCAGCTACATGGCCACCACCAGTACTAATGGGACTGTCCAGCTAAAGTTGATTGGCAGCTACATGGCCACCATCACTACTGATGGGACTGTCCAGCTAAGTTGGTTGGCAGCCACACCGCCACCATCAGTCCTGATGGGACTGTCCATGGACAGAAGCTGGGAGCTGTGGGACTGTGTGTTCACTTGTCTATGAGATCCATCTCTAGCTCTCTCAAGGACAGCAAAGAGCACACAGCACTGTCCAGGCTGAAACCGATTTGAAAGAACAGTAACAACTCTTTGAGACACAGGGTCAAGGTCCTACATGCACTGGTAGATTACATATTCATGTATACATGTGAGACGCCGACCCTCACAGCAGACCTGGTTATAAAGAATCTCAACCATGGATATGATATTGGAAGTTAATGAACAACAGATATATAGATCATATCACTGGTGAACAAGTGCCTCAAAGCATCAAGTGACACTGTAGAAGATCCAGTGACATCAAAAAGAGATGAGAGAGCTTAGGAATGGCCTTGTAACTAAACCCACTAGCATTGCTGAAACAACCCTCCAGGGAGGTGCTGCTGAGAGAGAGGAGAGAGACAGAGGGGGAGATAAGAAATGGTGGACAGACCACATTGCTGACGGGACAGGAAAAACTTTGGCAGAGACCCGGGAACTGGAACACACTGTGCAGAGCTGGAAGAACCTGGTAAACAGTTCTTCATTGCCTGCAGCACCGCAGTTTCCTCTTCACAGAGTTAATGGTGTATGAAATGAAGTCATTCAGGTGTGCGTTATCAATCCCCCCCCCCTCATAAAAAAAAAGAAAAAAAAAAGGAAAGAAAGAAAGAAAAGAACATGGAGTTTGTGTAAGACATCTGTAAAACAAACAGCAGAGTCTCTAGAAGGTTGAGGTTGGCTGGTGAGAGAGGTGGGGAATGAGAGCAAAGAGAGGGGAAGAGGCAGGGGGGGGGGGGGGGGTATGTAGAAATGAAAGAAATATTGAAAGAGAATGGGAAGAAGAGGGTGGGGAAGATGGCAGTGGTGTGCTTTGGAGTGAAAGCACCACAGCCTGGCCTTCAGTAGGGACTGCAGGCTATCGCAGGCAAACACTGGCTTCTCTGACAATTTACAAATACAATCTGTACTCAACGTGGCTTAAATCAAGTCAAAGAGTTTGAACCAGATGCCTGACCAAAAAAAAGGACGTCTGCTGAAGGAAAAAGCCATCCTCCTCCTTTCAGGAGAGGACATAAAGGATGTGAAGTTGCAAATGGTGACATTTTACTGCTGTGCCCTCTTGTGCACTACTTCAAAGTGAGGATTCCAAGCACCCATTTATATTCCTGGACTAGCTCATGGGGTGGAGGATGTGTGTGTGTGTGTGTGTGTGTGTGTGTGTGTGTGTGTGTGTGTGTGTGTGTGTGTGTGTGTGTGTGTGTGTGTTTCTTCAGTTGAACGTTTTTTCACCATTGATTAAGAAAAAAGAAAATAGAAGGGGGTGGTGGTGGTTGGGAGTGGGTTAGTGTGTGTGTGTGTGTGTGTGTGTGTGTGTGTGTGTGTGTGTGTGTGTGTGTGTGTGTGTGTAGAGTGGGGGTGAGGGTGGGGGTGGGGACCCGGGGGGAGTTGAGGAGGAATGTGTGGATGAGGGTGTATATGTACGAGTGGAATAATCAGTGTTTGTGGCTATTCAATTAGTATAATAACTAAACAAAATGTAATTTAGGAGTCCTAATGTCCTAACTAGTGTATTGACTTACATCAAAATTCTGTAGAATAGCACCAGTATCATGTAGGGGCCTACTAGCAAGCATGTCAGATATACAACAATAATGACACAGAAAGTAACACAATACCAACTGGACAGGAATTCAAAATTCTAGAGAAATCATAAAGTAACTGATAACTATTCAAAATGTCCTCTGTGGACAATGAATTATTAAATGAAATTTGATCAACTAATGGTTGAGGAACTAACTGATTTATTACTGGGCTCAGAAAAAATAAATGGTTTACAGTAATTTGTTTCCCACATGTGCATTGAACATTTAAAATGTATTTTGTGTGAAATGATTTAATCATAACCTGTACATTAAACTTGTAATTGGTCTTGAATAAGAAATTATTCAAAAAGGATATAGGATCAGTTCCTTTCATTCCTTTAACGCACTGCTGATAATACTGACTATTTGAATTTATCAGATCATGAGATCGATCCCTCAACACACTTTCTCTATGCATTTGTAATGCTCACAAAGGTCTAGTTTGATTAATTAGTCGGACTGAGCCTTCTATATTGTGCACTGCTCTCCTAGCAGCCTGATCTGTCCACTCATTCGAAAATATTCCGCAGTGCGAAGGCACCCAACATAAGGTGGTACTAATTCCTTTAATAGACTATTGGTGAATGATGTGCTTTATTTCTGTTATCATCTCTAATCGTGTTTTTACATTCGGGGATCTAAAAGCATTTAAGACAGATTTGGAGTCTACACAAAATTATATTTTACAAACATTTATTGGGAAGTCCACAAGATAATGTAAGGCTATTAGTATGGCTACTAGTTCAGCAGTAAAATTTGAATAATATCTGCCCATGTGATGATGTTTTTCTATTTTGGATAAAGGAATCATCAAAGGCTGCACCTGCATTGCCCGTTTTGAGAATAGATCCGTCCCTATATATCTTTAGATAGTTTTCATTGTGATTTTCTAAATGAAAAAATATTGATTGAGGTCTTTAGCTGGTTGGGTGAGTGATTTTTGGATGAGTGTATGTGCATATATGTGTGTGTGCGTGTGTGTGTGTGTGTGTGTGTGTGTGCAGTATCTTTTCCCCTTTCCCATTCTGCGTGTGTGTGTGTGTGTGTGTGCAGTATCTTTTCCCCTTTCCCATTCTGCGTGTGTGTGTGTGTGTGTGTGTGTGTGTGTGTGTGTGTGTGTGTGTGTGTGTGCGCACATTCTCTGCCCCCCCCCCTCCTCCCTCCTCCAGTGTCTTTCCACTGTCTCTTTCTCTTTCCTACTGTCGTGGGCTGTGTATGTGTTAGAGAATGTGCAAATCTTTCTTAGACGAATACAGAGGTGCTTGAAGAAAGGTATTACTGTGAGGAATGTACCCCCATCACCCCCCCCTCCCCCAGCAAACCCTACCCCCCTCTAATGGAAGTCCGTGTGGTTTGCCATGGATAGGTTTGCTGCTTTTGATTTCTGTTTAACCGTATATTTATTCATACGTTTATTTTGTGTGTGTGAAAGATTTCCATTTCTTTCCTTTTTTTTCCCTTTTTGTTTGTTGGATTGCTAGTTGACATTGTATATATATATATATATATATATATATATATATATATATAAATGTGTGGTGTGTGTGTGTGTGTGTGTGTGTGTGTGTGTGTGTGTGTGTGTATGAAGGGCATGCTTTAACTTCTCACAATTTATATGGGTTTTTATGTCATCACTGGATATATTTCTTTCTGGATGATTGCCTCTTTCTCTGTCACTCTGTCTGTGTCTCTCACTATCTCCCACTGTCTCTCTCTCTCTCTCTCTGTCACTGTCTGTTTACATGTCTATTTGTCTCTATTTCTCTCTGTTTCTTTCTCTCTGTTTTCCTCCCTTTCTTTCCCCCCCCCCCCCCCTCCACTCCCTTCCCACATATCTCTACACACACACACACACACACACACACACACACACACACACACACACACACACACACACACACACAAATGCACATACTTACACACATGTGCACACACTGTCTTTGTTGTTGTTGCTGTTGTTTTAGTTTTATACATAATACATACAAATGAATCAGAAGCACTGAAACAAAAATGTAAAAAATCAGGTGTTAAAAAGAAAAGAAAAGAAGAAATCTCCTATCTCAGTATCTGTAGTCCCTAAGGTGCAAGGACAATACATGTATATCACATACAAAAACATTTGAGTGTGACTTCTTTCCAAACATTCTATCAATATCCATGAGCTAAAAGGACAATTCATGTATGTTCCATACAACATTTGAGTGTGACTTCTTTCCAAACATTCTATCAATATCCATGACTAAAAGGACAATTTATGTATGTTCCATACAACATTTGAGTGTGACTTCTCTCCAAACATTCTATCAATATCATTTCATGTATGTTACATAGAAAGACATTAGAGAGTGACTTCTTTCTGATCATTCTATCAATATTCATGAGTTAAAAAGACAATTCATGTAGGTTACATGCAAAAACATTTGAGTGTGACTTCTTTCCAAACATTCTATCATATCCATGAGCTAAAAGAGAGTGGGTGTGGAAATTTAGAGTGCCAGACTGCTAGCCCAATCTCCACTCTTCAAGGATCGATTCTGTCATCTGACCGTTTGCTGTTAATATCTGCCTCCAGAATTATATTGCATGGGGCTGCGATGGCTGAGAGAGCTGTGATTGATGTGAACTAATTGTGTGGTGATTGATTTTCACCTGGAGAGCGGTGTCATTTTGTGCGGTGATTGTGGCAGGCTGAGCATCGGCAGTTTATTGACGGGCGGTGTGCCGTGCACTGCCGGCCTCTTGGTGGGAGGGGGTTTCCACGGCAGCCAAAACACACATGCTGGCACACTGCATGGCAGGGGGTGGAAATGGGAACTTCATCCTGGGGGCTGTTTGGATTTATTCTTCACTTAGTGTGTGCTGGGCTTTGCATTTCTGACCAGAACACTGGTCATTTTGTTCACATGCTGGCTTTGGGATGTGCTATACTGTATTGATCAGCTCTCTTGTGTTTTGTTATATATTTTTGGATAGATAGCAATGATTGGAACAGCTGCATATTAGTAACAACAGTGTTGCCATCAGCAGAAACAGCAACAGCAAGGAAACTGGCATGCTGCTGTCTGAGATGTGGAGTGTGATAAAGAAGTGTTGACGAAGAAAGTGTCAATTCTTTTTGCGCGCGTGCACAACAGTTTACACCAAGCAGCTACCAAACCCTGGATCAGTTTCAGACTTCAAGGCGTTCCGGGTGAATGAAAAATCAATGAAGCCCATCAGAAGAATCGCATGGTGTAATTTAGGGCAGGTGAGGCAGTGTCTGTGGCTCATCAGAGCGGCAGAAGAAAGTCATGGAATATTCATGGCCAGGCTGCCTCCTCCTGGTGCTGACATCAACATCCATCGCTTCCTTTCACTTGACCTCACTTGCTGCCAGCTTTTCTGCCTCCTGATGGCCGGTGTTTTCTTCACCGTGTGTTGCCCAGTCGCTGTGACACCCAGTCGGCTGATAGTTGGGATAGTTTTGTGCTGAAGGAGTCTTCACACTGCTCTCACTTGACCCTTCTGGTCGTCAGTTTACCGGTTCTTAGCTGCGTGTCTGTTTTTTCGTCATCTTTCTTGCTAGTCACACAGCAATCACACTGCAGACTGATCTGGTGTTAAAAGTGTTTTCATGCTGCAAGACCGTTACTTATCAGTGGACTCTTCATCGGTGTGTGTGTGTGTGTGTGTGTGTGTGTGTGTGTGTGTGTGTGTGTGTGTGTAAGTGTTGGGAAATCTATAAGATCGTTTGGAGAAAAAAGATTATCAGGGTGTCTTGCCCATCTGTCGGTGAGAAGAAAACAGGAGATTGTTGTAGGCAGCACACCTTTCCTCAGCCTTCTGTCTGCAGTGGAGCAGACTGGAAAGACTAGGGACTAGGTAGAGACTGTCGTTGCTTTCAACAGAGTGAGGACAATTCAGTCAAAGCTATGACAGTATTTGCTCCTAGGGCTGGCTGCACCCCTCTATCTGTTCATTTCACATGAGTTTCATGCCAGCTCATTTCTTTGATGCTCCACGATGAGCTCCGAAGAAGAAGATAATGGCTCAGGGTCAGGGTCAGGATCAGGGTCAGGGTCGGAGGCGGAAGAGTCTGATGGTTCAGGAGCAGGGTCTGCAGAGTCTGGCAGCAATGAAGATGTCAGAGCTAAGAGGGCAAAGGGGAAGAAGCCATCCTCAGCAGACTCCAATGAGAACAGTGGCTCTGACTCTGCTGATGAAGAGGAGGAAGAAGGGGGTGACAGTGATAAGGGCAGTGACTCCATTCATGACAGTTCTTCAGAAAATCGAAAAGGAAACAAAGTGAAGAAGAAAAAGAAAAGGGGCAGTGATTCTGTGAGTGATGATGATAATGATGATGAAGAAGAAGAAGACGAAGAAGAAGAAGAAGAAGAGAGTGGGGAAGATGATGCTGAGGAAGATGAAGATGATGAGGAAGAAGAGGATAATGAAGCAGATGACCAGGAAGATGACAACGGGGAAGATGATGACACAGATGAGGACATAAAGGACAAAAAGAAAAAGGTAAGGCATTCCCCCAAACAAAACAGTAACGTGGATAAAAAACAGAGGAAAACAAGTGCCCCCAATGCTGACGCAGAATCAGGTGATGATGATGATGAACCTGACTCTGACGAAATAAGCTCCAGGAACTGCCACAAGAGCACTGAAAGAGAATCTGCCCCTGGTGCAGGCAGTGAGGAGAATGAGAGCGATGCAGAAACGGTCCCAGCTGAGGACGAAGAACTGGATAGCACTCTGGATGAAATGAAGAATGAAGAAGAGTTAGAAGAAGACAGGACAGATAGTGGCTCAGAATCCACCACCAGAGGGAGCGCTGAGAAATATGCCAGCAGAGAGATGGAAGATGGCTGCATGGATCAAAGTGGTGGGAACAAGAGCCTGAGTGACAGTCAAAGTCACCAGTTTTCCCCACACCCCGGGGAGCTTTCAGGCAACAGCAGTAAGTCTGTGAAGAGAAAGGCAGGGAAGCAGAGACACAAGGATGCAGCATTGTGGAGGGGGTCTTCACACGCACAGAAAAACAGAAAGTCCAGTTCAGGAAACTATCTGTGTCAAGTGTGAGTGAGAGTGGCAATAACAATGGGTCCACAAGTGAAATGGTGAGTGAAGATGAGGTTGAAAGTGGAGAGGACAACGATCACAATACAGAGATATGAAGATATGATCGATGAAAATGAAAAGACTGATGATAAGTTTCTCTCCTCTTGGGGTAACCAAGAAGCTGAAAGTAGACCTAAATCCATGGACACAAGCTGTGAAGGCAGTGACGAACTAAACAGACTTGGTGAAAAGCATGCGAACAAGACAGGGACCACCACACCGATGGAAAAAGGAGAAACAGTAGAAGCAGTAAATCCAGCCGCTCTTCACAGGCAGACTTAGCGGAGTCTGCAAGGACCAGGCAAGACAGAGAGGTGTCATCTGCGCCTGCGCACACCTCTGCTAATAATGGAGGCCAGAGAAAGACCCATAAAGGCAAACCTTCTTCCGACAACAAGGAATGTTCAGGGTCAGAAGCAGCCTCAGGTGCTTCCTCCCCCAAGAGCAGCACGTCCACCAAAGAGAAGTCCACCAGCCACACAGACACCACAACAGATGGCTTCAAACCTAACGTCCTCCTCTGAGCTGTCTGATGAGAGAGCTACATTCTTCAGAAGTTCTCGACCTCCAGTGATGAGAGTGAGGGAGAGCGGAGCGGACAGGGCAGCCGGACCTACCCTTTACCCGTGGAGAGGCCCCACAAAGCCCTGCTGGAGAGTTCCTACACCAGCGTCTATGACCTGCGCAGTGGGGGTCTCTTTATCAGAGTGCCAGGTAAAAGGGAAACATTTTAGGACACTTGTACTACAACACTTCAAGAAAAGCAGTTTACCACAAAAATGATAGGTCATGTTTGAGCAAACACACACACACATTCATCCACAGTGACTCCTCCACCACCCCCATGTATATCAGGTCCAGATTCTGCCACCCAGTAGAGTCCAGTACAACAGACACATGACATGGATACCGTTGGAGCAAAGCTTCCTTGGAAAGAGCAGTTTTAAGTTTTAAAGGCAGCAAATGAGAGTCTATATGTAAAGAAGTTAGGCAGAACATGGTTTCTGATGGAAAATTGTCCATTTTTCATGCCATCTCTTTGCTTGAGACACCAGATATACACTGTAAAAAAAAGATTCCTCTGATTCCTGTATGGATGACATGACAGGCAAAAGAAACTATATACCGAGCATAGTTCAAGGGATCAGTTACCTCTTTGACATCACTTTGTGCTACTGTTATTTGATCTTCATGGACATTCCTTTTGGTGAGTGTATTTCTATTGGTTATACACATAGTGGTGCAGTAGAAAGAAACTCGTGGAGAGCGTGGCAGCAGAGAGTCCTCAGAAGAGAAGCCCCCTTCAAGCAAGTGTTTTGGCCCTTATCTCCTGACACTCTAGGGGGGTTGGGCCACACCTGGTTCATGACTCCGGATGTCCCTCTGCTGCCCCTTTTTTCCCATCTTGGGACGAGCCATGGCTGGGATTCGAACCCATGCCCCTCTGGACATGCTCATTTTCCACTTAATGACTCGCGCACTAACCACTGAGCCACTGGGACACCTGATATTTGTAGGAAAGTTAAGCCTTATGAAGTTCACTTTTGTTCCTCCTTGACCAGATCCAGCTTGAACACCTCTCTGCTGCTTCTGCCATTGCTTTCAGGGCTCTGGTTTTTTCCTTCCCTGCAACTGAGAGCTGTTTCATGAGACTGTATGCAGACATTCCTACACACCCCCTAGCTCCAATTTCTGCAGTGAGGACTTTGACCTGATAGCCTTCTCTCCTCAGGCTGTTTGCCAGATCAGCATACTATTCAGCCTTGTAGATTTGAGCTGCCTCCATTCTGTTCTCATATGGCACCGTGAGCTCGATCATGATCAGCTGCTTGGTTGACTGAGAGTGGGACTACTATGTCTGGTCTCATGCCACTCTTGCTGATGATCTCTGGGTGACTCTTCCATTCTGGGAGGTCTGCAGTGCACTCCCAGTCATCTGCCCTGTCTGTCCAGCAGACTCTGCCTGCATGTTCCGAGTGACACTGTTGTTCTTGGCCATGATTTGCTGCCTCCTGCCATGAAGAATGTTGTGGGTGCTTTTGGAGTCCTGATTTTCCCTTGTGTGGTGTTGGTACTAGCCCAGACTACTTGTACAATCTCTTTGAGCACTTGGTTGTGCCTCCATGTGTACCTTCCTTGAGCCAGGGCTACTTTATATGAGCTTAGGACATGCTCCACTGTTTGTTTTTCATGGCAAAAAGGGGGCATGAAGGATCGTCTGTTTTTCCTCACTTCACCAGGTTTGCATTTGAGGGCAGAAGGTCATATGCAGATCTGGGAATGAAGCTGATCCTGAGAGGGGCCATGTGCCAAATGTCATTCCAAGTGAGACTTCTTTGGAGTGCATTCTTCCACGTTGTCCATTGCCCTTGCTGGCTCTGCTGGACTGCTTTTTGGAGTCTTTTTTTGTCTTCTTCTTTTCTCATCTCCTGAATCATCATGTCTCTTTTGACTTTTTTCCTTTGGCCTTTGACCACCATTCAGTTTTGGTCACCCCTAGCCCTTGTCTGTTGGTCTGTGTGTGTCCTGTTATTTCTCTGATCTTGAGACTTTCTTTTGCAGATTCCATCGCCTCTTGAACTTTCCATTTTCTGCCTGTCTTCAGCTGGGACTTGATTGCTTCTACCACCTTGTCTCCTGAGTCCTCCAGCATGCTTTGGAGTCTGATCTTTCCTGCTT
>JADBJO010002965.1:112500-172500 GCA_016801955.1 Conus betulinus
TGCATGTGTGCATGCATGAGCGCGCATGTGCATGTGCATTTGCTGTCATTAACATTCGTAAAATAAACAGTACAGAAACTGACTTTTCTTTCAAAAAAAACTGTCAATAAAACTTGAAAGCATTTCTTTGGACACAGCACTTCGGATGCCCATTTTCCATTGTATTGTGAATGTGTTTTATAACTGACTGTGTTGTCTGGGTACTTTCTGTCTGCACTTCTTTTTGCTGATCTGCCGTCTATGTAATTTCTGATAAATCCTCATTGACTTTCCTGATCTGTCTTCTGTTTATTCTGATAAATCCTCATTGACTTTCCTGATCTGTCTTCTGTTTAATTCTGATAAATCCTTGTTGACTTTCCTGATCTGTCTTCTGTTTAATTCTGATAAATCCTCGTTGACTTTCCTGATCTGTCTTCTGTTTAATTCTGATAAATCCTCATTGACTTTCCTGATCTGTCTTCTGTTTAATTCTGATAAATCCTCATTGACTTTCCTGATCTGTCTTCTGTTTAATTCTGATAAATCCTCAGTGACTTTCCTGATCTGTCTTCTGTTTAATTCTGATAAATCCTCATTGACTTTCCTGATCTGTCTTCTGTCTCTGATTAATTCTGATAAATCCTCAGTGACTTTCCTGATCTGTCTTCTGTTTAATTCTGATAAATCCTCATTGACTTTCCTTATCTGTCTTCTATTTAATTCTGATAAATCCTCAGTGACTTTCCTGATCTGTCTTCCACTTAATTCTGATAAATCCTCATTGACTTTCCTAAATCTTGAATGTGCAGTAAGCCAGCATCAAGTTATATGTTCCAGGTCTTCTGGACACAATGTGTAATTTGATGCATGAAATTTGGTTATTAGCTGTATATTCATCTGTTCCTGCAGCGAAATAGTACACCATGAGTGTCTGTCTGTGAGAAATACTTCATGTGCATAGAACTGTACATCTGTATGCTGCTCATCCCCATCCGACCACCCCTCCACTCCTACCTCCACCCCATCCCTGCCCCCTGTCCCCTCCCAGAGCACTACAGAGCAGACTTGTGTCTAATGATGCCTGAAGGACCTTCTTGTTGCCCCAGCCTTTACATGGTTGTGTGTGTGGTTGTACATTTCAGCAAGCAGTGAATGATTATGGTTATAATTTGGTTAGGGTTTAATGATTATACAGTATCAGTGCCAGGCTAATGGTTGTGAAAGCAACATTATTGATGGGTTAATGATTATGTGTATGATGCTTTGCTAGGGTTGACGATTGTATGGACAGTATTCAGAAAAGGAGATAATGATTATGTGTGTAATTTTACGAAGCAGTAAATGATCATTTGTATGACATTGTACTGTCAAAGCTTTATCCTCACTGTCGTATTAACATAAAGACTCCAACAAAATGACAAATACATGCCTGATGCATGCCTACATATATCTGCACACACACACACACACACACACACACACACACACACACACACACACACACACACACACACACACACACACACACATGCATTCATATGCACACCCCTGATATTACATTTTTGAACAGGTGTAAAGTGAGAAGCATATGACTATACACAAACAGACATTGTGAGCTGTGGTGTTTTCACAACTGATGTAATTTGATTGCAGACAACAGACTGCAGGATGATCTCATGCGAACAACGCAGCTCATCTACAGCTGTGAATCAGGAAGAATGGTAACAAACCCAGCATTCCCCCCCTCCCACCCCCACCCCCACATTCCCCCACCCCACTTTGTTTCTGTCCACTGTTGTGTGTCTGTGTGTCTCTCTGCCTGTCATGTCATCCTTTGTCTTTCTCTCTCTCACTGTCTCTCTCTCTCTTTCTCTCTCTTGCGCGTGCACATGTTTGCATGCATGTGTGTGTGTGTGCTTGCATGTGTGTGTGTGTGTGTGTGTGTGTGTGTGTGTGTGTGTGTGTGTGTGTGTGTTGTGCATATGTGTGTGTGTATGTGTGTGTGAGTGTAGGTGTGTGTATATGTGTTTATGTGTGCATGTGTGTGTGCGTGTGTGTGTGCATGCATGCGTGCGTGCATGTGTGTGTGTGTGTGTGTGCGTGTGTGCGCGCACATCTGCGCACGCCTTTGTGTGTGTGTGTGTGTGTGTATGTGTGTGTGTATGTGTGTTGGTGTGTGTGTCGGTGTCTCTGTGTGTGTGTGTGGGTGTGTGTGTGTGGGTGTTTGTGTGTCTGTGTGTGTGTACAAGTTGGTGATATTATTCAAATTTTATTTATAGGATTCATAATTGTGTGAAATAATCCTTCAGTCCTGCAGATGTGTGTGTGTGTGTGTGTGTGTGTGTGTGTGTGTGTGTGTGTGTGTGTGTGTGTGTGTGTGTACAAGTTGGTGATATTATTCAGATGTTGTGTAATAGATACATAATTCTGTGAAATAATCCTTTAGTCCTGCAGATGTGTGTGCGTGTGTACTGTGTGTGCGTGTGTGTGTGTGTGTGTGTGTGTGTGTGTGTGTGTGTGTGTGTGTATACACACATGCATGTGAGTCCTCATGCATACATGTTGATTCACCATGTGCATGAAATATTTTTCTTTTATATTTTGAAAAGAATTTCTCATTCTTTTCTTGCCATTCCCTTCCTTGGTGTCAATGGAAAAGATAAGACCGATGGATTAATGCATGAAGCATGGACTGTGTATGACCTCCCCACACGTTGTAATAAACTTAGCTGCACTGAACATAGTGTGTATAGTGACATATTTTGAATGATCTCCCATTCTGTGTTCAGGTGCCCAGGCTGCGGGGGCCCCGGAATTTGTATGCACTGGCCAAGGAGTTGGGACCTCAGCAGGCGGCACGCTGGTCAGTGTCCTCAACTTCTTGCTCTGTGTCGTCACTGTCCTTTGCTGCATAGACATGTTCCTATATTTGACTTAGTGCAGTTGGGCACACTTCTCGGTTTTGATGATAGAGCTCATGTCTCTTCAGCATGTACATGTGTGTAAAGTTCTCGTCTCTGAATGATATAGGCCTATCATTTTTGGAAGGGTCCATTATTGAATGATCAGAGCTTCTGGCTGTGGAGTTTATAGTCATGATTTAAAACCACCTGTGAGATGTTTATGATGAAAACCCTTGCTGGGTACCTAATTCAATTCAGGGAAGGTAAAGGCAGTGGAAGGAGGAGTATGAGCTGTGTCTACCATAATGCTGTATCCTAGATGTTTTGGGCCTCTTACAGTTGGTGTACCTATGGCCACTAGCTAAGGGATATTAACGTTTACTCTTTAATGATATCATTTTTTAGGTATTTGATGCTGCCTGGCGAAGAGAGCTCAATTTGTATACAGTAACTTATAAAACTATGAGTCTGTATATATCCATGCATTAGTTACGGTGAAAAAACTCTCTCTTCTTAAAAGTGCCTTTTTATGATGTCTCGTAAGTCATGACTAAAATTAAGTCATTGTAGAGATGTCTGTCTGTAGTTTTACATTAATTATGAAACAAAATTTAGTCTTAGAAAATGTGCCTTTTATCAATAACAGGCCGTCAGAGATTGAGGTTCAGCGAGATCGAGTTCATCACATGTACCATGTGCCTTCAGAGCCTGAACCTTTCTACAAAATGAGTGAGTACTCTGGTTGTTTTGTAGTCTGAGTGGAAAAAAATGAAGACAGCATGTAAAATATAGATGATTTTTTATCTTTATTCACAAACTGCTATTGGTTTCTCACTTATTGTCATTCTGCCTATAAAACAGTTACAACAGAGATGGACTGATGGAACTTGAAAACATGAAAACGAAACAAGCTGCTCTTTGGAAGCCTTTTGTTTCTAATATTTAGAATCATATGAGCTTGCAGTTTGTGATAATTTAAAGTACAAAACAATGCTGCACATTTGATTCTCAGACAACCCAGATCTTTTCATGTCACTCACATACTTCTTTCTCGTCTCTGGCTGCCGGTCGAAAAACGAATAGACTACAAACTGTCCTTACTCTGTTTTAAATCTTTGAATGGCTTAGCTCCTGCCTACCTTTCTGATCTCCTTCATGTCTATGTTCCTTCTAGGCAGTTTTGTTCTTCTACAGACAACACTCTGCTCAATATTCCTCAGTTTCGAACTAGAACCTATGGTGATTGTTCTTTTTCTTGTCAGGGTCCAGTTTCTTGAAATGAACTCCCAGTATCTTAGCAGAGTTCAAACTCTCTGTCTCCATTTAAGGTATCTCCTCTCAAAATGACCCTCTCCACCTATCAACAGCAGTTCTTTCTTCCCACTCTCTTGCCCATCAAATTGATTCTGCAACTAGTGTGTGTGTGTGTGTGTGTGTGTGTGTGTGTGTGTGTGTGTGTGTGTGTGTGTGTGTGCGTGCGCGTGCGCGCACGCATGCTGTTGTGTTCGTTGTTTTGTGTGTGTTTGTGTGTGTGTGTGTGTGTGTGTGTGTGTTTGAATATGCACCTTTGTTTGTAGATGCACGGTACTTATTGCAACATTCATCTTCTTACTGGTTTCATTTATGTTTTCTTTAACCTTGTATGTATTTGTAAGCCCCTGGGGCTTATGATGTAAGATTAAGTGCCCTAAATAATCATTATTATTAACAATTTTCTGATATAAACAGATGAATATCAAATAGTTCTTTCTGCTTGCTTTAATACTTCACTTGTTTTAACTGGACGATAGTAACACCTGTAAAATAGACAGGAAAAAACTGACTGCGTGGTCAGTTGAGAAGTCCTGCACCTTTTCCCATGTTGGCTCTTATCATCTGTGCAACCCCCAGTGGCACTGCTCCTGCACTGCTCATTCTGGGTCACTATACACAGCCACACCTGGGTTTTTTCCTGTTGCAGCCCTCCCTGGCACTGGCGGTAGCAGTCAGTATGAATTTGTCCTGAGGCAGCTCGACAGAGGACTTTGCCCTGTTGCTGAATCACTTTGATGGTGTTCAGTGGTGTCTGAGTATACTCAAGACACCCCCTACTCAGTCCCTTACTGAGGGACAACAAGTGCCATCACATAGCTAGCTTGAATTAGCCCCACCCTGCCCCACTCCCTTTCTTGATATGTCTCCAGAACTGTCACAGATGTATCAGATTGTAATGTAATTCTTACTGTCTTGGCTGTACTCGCTCAGTTTGTTACTCTGCATTAAGTGAAAACGTAATGTGTTGCCCGTCCCCTTCCTTCATGAACTAAGTCACAACAAGGATTCGTGTTCTTCACGTTTTTTTCAGTACTCACTTTCTCCGTGACTTTTGTGTTTCAGCGGGGACAGAGAAAACCCCAATGTGCCGAGGAGAGAAAATGGAGGCAGAGTTTGTCTTCAATATGATCCCAAGTTCAGCTTTGTAAGCATTGTTTTTTTTTTCAATGAAAACAAATTTGGTTAATAGATCATCAAATTGTTTGTTCTTTGTGTAAATTTGTGTACTTGTTTGCAGCAGAATGTCTTCTTATGTGTGAAATGGAAGTAAAGGCTAGATTGATGGTTTGCAGATTATGATCAGTGTTTGAAATGTACCTTTATTCTGATCAAAAGAGAAATGGCCAATAGAACTGAAAATTTTGAAATGCAAGGGAAAGAAAGGAAGGAATTCTGGTACAGTGAAATTTGTTATTCCAAATCAGGTAGCGCTGTTTGATGGATTTCAGCTGGACTGATTTAGTATGATTTAGTGAATCCTGCTGGTACATTGGCTTGAAGCTTAGTAGCAGACTGGTCAAGAGTAGCAGAAAATTATTGTGTGTGACAAAGATTAGGCTCTGTTGGCATTGATCACATGACTAATGACACAAAGAAAAGTGATGACTGACTGTTAAGATCCCGACAGTGTGGCTCACTCTGGGAGGAGTGGGAAATACAGCCTTTCTACAATTGGTGCCAAAACCCAGATTGTATATGTGTGTGTAGTTTTTTTTTTTTTCAATTTCCCGATCTTTAAGAGCATACCCCAAATCCTGTGTGTGTGTGTGTGTGTGTGTGTGTGTGCGCGTGCGCGTTAGCGTGTGTGTGTGTGTGTGTGTGTGTGTGTGTGTGTGTGTGTGTGTGAGAGCGCGCATGCATGCGTGCGCGCGCGTATGTGTGTGTGTGTGTGTGTGTGTGTGTGTGTGTGTGTGTGTGTGCACGTGCACACACACGTGTGTGTGTGTGTGTGTGTGTGTGTGTGTGTGTGTTTTCTTGTGGCTTTACAGTTCATGCGTTCCCGTGTTGGAGGGTCCCGCAATGGCTGCAGCAAGTGCAGTGTGGATCTGGAATCCGACAATGACACCACGCTACTCTTTGAGTCACGCTTTGAGAGCGGCAACCTGTCCAAGGCTGTCAAAGTGTAAGTCAGGGTCGACAGAGCTGGGCCACTTCAATGCTTCTGTCACTAGGAAAGTAAAGAAACTAGCTCGCTAGGTCACAAAGTGGGTGGAAGATTGGGGGGGACACTGTATGAGAAAGGAAAGGAGGGGAACAGGAAGAAGAAAGAGTGGGGAGAGAGGATGTATGTGTAGGAGAAAAAGGGGTTGTGGGTCTGGAACTTCTTCAAGTTTCCTCTGCCGTCTTCTCGCCTGCATTGTGTGTATCACTCTTGCCAGCCCCAAGCTGTAACAGAATCCTGCAAAAGTTACATGTGTCTTGGTGTATGATACATAAAAAGGTTATCTGCCTAAATATGGTATTTGATTAGCATACTGTATGCTATATGTTATGAATTTACTGTTACCCATTACATTGGAACAAGGTAGTCTCATTTATTGTGCTGTTTCTGTGACATGGACATCATGCTGAAACAAAACGTTTGTGCTTGGTGTGCAGTATTTGTGACTGAGGGCATTATGCAAAGGTCCATGCGTTCATGGACGGTGACATCGTATACAAAGTGATGACGCTTGTTGCATTGTGTGTGTGACAGTGGATGTCAAACCACAAAGGGTGGTAATGCTTGCTGCCCTGTTTTTGTCATAGCGGGGACTATGAATATGAGCTGTGGATGCGTTACGACCTCTACACCAACAGCACACACGCAGTGGTTCTATTTCCGCGTGACCAACATGAAGCCTAACGTACTCTACAGGTTCACCATCCTCAACTTCCTCAAGGTAAACAGGATGGGAAGCCTTGGGGGGGGGGGGGGTGGGGGGGGGGGGGGTTTTTTTTTTTATAGTGGATAAGTCCAAGACATGTGGTATTGATGGTCTATACTGAAATTCTGATGGGTCCAAAAGATATTTCTCCTTGGCTCAAGACTTTGTGTGTGTCATGAGAATAAGTTGCAGTGGAAGTTGTTTTGGGGTGAACAGATTCATTAATGGCCTCAAGGTCAGTGTGATTGGTTCTTGACTATTTGGGGAAAGAGATGGGTCTTTTTTCAGTATTATGATTTTGACATATTATGTATGTTTGAACAGTATCGTACGATGTGCGTCGGGTGGCATTGTTCCATTTGTATTTGTAGCCATGTGGGATTTCACTTTTGGAACTTAAGCATAAGTTTTCAATATATAAGTATATCTCTATGGCTCATGAACATGGATTATATACATACCACATATGTACATGTATGCATACATACATAATGAAAATGAGTGAATGAATGAGAAGGAGCGAGGGGTGAGGGTACATATTTATTAAAAAAAGAGAAAAGTTTTGATTTTCCTCTCTGCTCATAGTGTTTTTCTTGTTCTCCTTACTTTCTGCATCTCTTCGCTCATTCTCTTTTCCACCCCCCTTTATATCTTCCTCCATCCTCCTCATATGTTTTCTTTTTCTTCCTCTCATTCTGTAGTCACCTGTTTTCCTCCTCTTCCTGCTCCTCCACCTTCTTCCTCCCCCATCTGCCCTGTAGTTCCTGTGTTTCTTCTCTTCTTCCTTGTCTGTCTCCTGCGTCTTTGCCTTCTGCCTGCTGCGACTGTTCTGGAGTGAAAGCAAAGTCCTGGATCGTAGTTCTCACTCACAATGCGGTGTTCCATGTTGTGCGCCAGCCGGACAGTTTGTACAACTACGGGATGCGGCCGGTCATGTACAGCGACAAGGAGGCCTCGCTCAACAAAGTGGGCTGGGTCCGGGCGGGGCAGAACATCAAGTACTACCGCAACAACCTCAAGTAGGGCTCTGAATGGCCTGAGCCAGAGGGTTTCTTGTGTGTTTGTTTTGTTTTGTTTTGTTTTGTTTTGCACTTGTGGGTCTGTTGAACTGTGAAGCGTGTTGCAAACATGTGAAAAGAGTGAGTTAATGTGTATGTTTCCAGTGTTCTGGGAATGCTACTTTTCCAGGAAGAGGGAAGGGAGGGCAGTAAGGAGGGAGGATGTTGGAGGGGAGTGGGCAAGAGTATGTAGATCTCTCCATTATTGTCTGCATATGCACGAATTTGTTTGAATTTAGTTGAGTAGTTCCTGTGTGACTGAAATGTTTATAGAAGGTGTGAGTGCATGCTTTTAAGATTAGGTGAATGCTGATTACATTTATTTGAAGCAAAGTGAAAGTCTGAAATCTGGACTCATCTTTCTTCCTCCTTGTTTGCATCACTTTGATGCTAACACCAGTTTCTTCTATGTAGGTTGCTTGATCCACAACTAGGAAAATGGTGTCATAGAGGGGGCCAGAATAGCTCAGTTGGAACAGCGCAGGACTCGTAATCCAAGGGTTGTGGGTTCGAATCTCCAATGGGCCATTTCAGTACAAAGGGATTTTTCCCTAGGAGTTAACATAGGTTCTGACTCCATTTCCCATATAGTCCTTTGAATGAGACTATAAACCAAGGTTCCATGTGTGAACGCGCGCGCACGCATAACATCATGCACACACATAAAATCCCATCGCCAACTTTTGGAAGAGAAGGCCAGTTTGGCCATTGGTATGGATGACACATCACACATAGCATGCACCTTCCTGAAGATGGAGTATGGCTGCCTTAATGGCGGGATAAAAAAGATGGTCATGCACACAAAACTCCACTCACTTTGTTGTTGGGCAGATGGGATTAATTACTTGTCTGTCTATACAGGAGTGTCTGCAGGAGTATCAGCCTGTGTAGTTGGAAGAAGAAAAAGAAAAAAGAAGGTGCCATTGGTAGAGCTGGGGCATGGGCCTAGTGGATGGTGTCCTGAGCATGTTGGATCAGACCAGGTACACCAAAGACCGCCCAAGTGAATCAGTAGCAGTACAGTGTCTTTGATGGATAGCTCCATGCTGACCTGTTACTGACAGCTGGCACTGGGATCATGACAGAATGAGTGTGTGGGGGAGCCAGAATGATGAGCAGAATGGGAGAATGGTCTCTGAGAGGGCATCCTAGTCACATGATTGTTTGGGTCACAGGAAACTCGAGCTCTAAAGGATATAGTCTGGTATTGTTTGTGCTGTATCGTAAAAACAGTCACTCACCTCTGATGTTAGTGTTGTGCGCTTGAAGTGGTGTGCGTGATTGTGTCCATTGTCAGTCATAAGGTCACATCAGTGTTCCTCTCATCACAGCATACAAACATTGTTTTTTGGGGGTGTGGAGGGAATGCATAAGCTGTCCAGCTCCTGCTCCAGTGCACCCTTGTAAAGGGTGTGTTACATACTACAGCTGGAAATAATGTACAGGAAAAATCATGAAAGAATCTGGACACAAGGAGAGAGCATAATCCAAGGTTAGGAAACCACATGAATTTGCAGCGTGGGATCATCTGTATAAACTGGCTTTTGACAAAGGTAGGCAAATTAATGAAACAGAAGATAGAAAACTGCTGATGTTTTGGTTTTAGTACATTCTGCACAACTTAATAATTCAGCCGCACTTCGGTTGCTAGATTGTCCACAACTGTGTTGAATAGACTTATCATCATCACGTGTATTGCTGCATTTGACATGAGCCAGGCAGAATGTGTGTATATGTATATACTTTTTTTAAGAATTGAATTAAAGCAGATTCTTAATTGTGGCAACTTTGGCAAACAGCACTGTCTTTAAATGGTGCATCATCAAAACACAAAGATTCCCATATACTTCATATGGAAATAAAATGTAGGGTCGATTAAGAGAGGTGGAATACAGTGAATCTGTGTATACTTAGGAGTATTGCAGGCATGTGGAAAATGGGTAGTATGGCGTTAAAAGGTTAAGACAAGAAGTTCCTTTTCACAAACACAAGAAAAGTATCATATCTGAATGAAATCTGTTGAAAAAAGGTGAAAGGAGAGGGGAGGTAAAACACTGAGAGGCTACTCATATTCAAAATCCAAAGTTCTTTTCATATTAACCCAACACTGATGTTAATATTCGTCTATGTAATTAATTAGTATTATCCAAGTATCTTTTTCATATTAAAACTGATGGAAAGTATTACAATATTCAAAATGGAAAGGTACATCAGTTTTAAGTAAATCTTTGTTGAGGGTTTGTACATGTGTCCTGCTGTCGTTGCTAAGTGTACATGTCAGGTGAGAACTTTGTTTTTATGGGACCAGTTTCCATGCGTGTTGTGTGTGCACCTTCTGTATGCATGTACGGTGGGTGATGGGGACGACAAGAGCTGTGGCTGGGAATTATAGGCCTTTTATCATTTCACTGTGGGAGTCTTCATTACTTACACTGTAGATGATGAGATAAATGAGATGTTAACCGTAGGTCAGGTAAATTGTAATCCCAGACAAGAGTCTCCCAGGGAGTGAGGTGAGAGACTTTCCTTGTTTGCTGTATGTATACCGTCCTTCAAAGTCATGCCCTTTGATGATGCGCTTCCATGAAGCTTTGGCTCTCTTGTGGCCACAGCAAATGGAGTCAGAGTGGATCAGCTTTTGGGACAAACACTGTGTTTGGATAAGTGTGTGTATGTGTGTGAAGGTATGAGACCAGTAAAGGAGACCGCCCGTTCTACTCACTGACATGGACCATGCAGTTCCCCCCATGAGAACGACACGGTGTACCTGGCTCACTGCTACCCTTACACATACAGTGACCTGCAGGTTGGTTTTAGTTTGATTTCATCTTTATTCTTTTTTTACCCAAGAGGGCTCAACATATCTGGCTCATTACTACCTTTACACCTATGTTTTTTTGTAGTTCTTTTTTCATGTTTTAAGTTTCTTAAGAGAGTGTTGTACATGTGCCCCTGCTTCCCCTGTGTTAACAGTAGTCTGCTGGTCTGGATGGAATTTCTGTGTTTGCTTATGTAGCTGACCTGTGGCTGGCTACCCTTACACATTCTGTGATGTCAGTAGATCTTTTTTTTTTCCAAGAGGTTAACATGGAATACCGAGAGCTTGTTGCTGCTGCCTCTGCATAGTGATGTGCAGGTTTTGTGGTATTCCATTTTTATTCTGATTTAAAAAAAAAAAAAAAAAATTGCCAGTACAGATACTGATGCAACACAGCTACAACAGTGCTACCATATGCCTAGAGTGATTTTTTGGTCTTATTCTTATTTTTTTTTCTCCTGTTTGTTTCTGATTCAGAACTGGTGATTTTTAATGTACAGTTGAAATAAAGCATGATGGTTTCAAAGTGAGAACACTAATGTTAATGCCTAGGATAGTAAAAAAAAAAAAAAAAAAAAAAAATGAAAAGAAAGATGTAAGAGTGACAGTTAGAAAGGGTAAAACTTAGAAAGACTTCTTATTGTGAGAATATTACATTTAACCACTTCAGTTCTCTGTGTGTTCTCTGTGCATGTCAGGCAGTATGTTAAATTTTTGGTCATATTTGTTTCTTGACTCACTAGTCTAAACAAAGTGTGTGTGTGTGTGTGTGTGTGTGTGTGTGTGTGTGTGTGTGTGTGTGTGTGTGTGTGTGCGTGCATGCGTGTGTGCATGTGTGCGTGCGTGTGTGCGTGTCCATGATAACCTGTACCAGGGGCGCTTTCTTTAGAAACACATGTAATGGTGAAACACAATTTTCAGCAAAACCAAATTTACCAAACTTACTACTTCTTTCTTCGAATTCTAGTTTTCTATAAAACATCCTTTGTGGCTGTGTGAAATGAACTGTTGGTCTGTGACAGGACTACCTGCTGGAGCTGCAGAATGACCCCATCAAGTCACGGATCTGCAAACAGCGGGTCCTGTGTCGCACCCTGGCAGGTAACCTGGTCTACGTCCTCACCATCACCTCCTCCTCCCAGAACCCTGAGGACATGAAGGTGAGAGAAACATGGGCATGGGGGCATGAAGGTGGACAGGGAAATGGGTGGAGGAAGAGGACATGAAGGTGAAGAGGACACAGGGAAATGGGTGAAGAGGACATGAAGGGGGACAGGGTGGGTGAAGAGGACAGGGAAATGGGTGAAGAGGACATGAAGGGGGGACATGAAGGGACAGGGAAATGGGTGAAGAGGACAGGACATGAAGGTGGGACAGGGAAATAGGTGAAATGGGAAGAGGACATGAAGGTGGACAGGGAAATGGGTGAAGAGGGACATGAAGGTGGGGACAGGGAAATGGGTGAAGAGGACATGAAGGTGGACAGGGAAATGGGTGAAGAGGACATGAAGGTGGACAGGGAAATGGGTGAAGAGGACATGAAGGTGGACAGGGAAATGGGGTGAAGAGGACATGAAGGTGGACAGGGAAATGGGGAGGACATGAAGGGGGACAGGGAAATGGGTGGAGGACATGAAGGGGGACAGGGAAATGGGTGAAGAGGACATGAGGGGACAGGGGGGGGGGGTGAAGAGGACATGGGGGGGGACAGGGGGTGAAGAGGACATGAAGGGGGACAGGGAAAATGGGTGAAGAGGACATGAAGGTGGACAGGGAAATGGGTGAAGAGGACATGAAGGGGACAGGGAAATGGGTGAAGAGGGACAGGGACATGGGAAGATGGACATGAAGGGGGACAGGGAAATGGTGAAGAGGACATGAAGGTGGACAGGGAAAAAAGAGGGGTGAAGAGGACATGAATGGGTGAAGAGGACATGAAGGGACAGGGAAATGGGTGAAGAGGACATGAAGGTGGGGGCAATGGAAATGGGTGAAGAGGACATGAAGGGGGGGCAGGGAAATGGGTGAAGAGGACATGAAGGTGGACAGGGAAATGGGTGAAGGACATGAAGGGGGGGAAATGGGGAAATGGGTGAAGAGGACATGAAGGGGGGGGGGGGGAGCAGGGAAATGGGTGAAGAGGACATGAAGGTGGACAGGGACATGGGGGGGGGAAGGTGGACAGGGAAATGGGTGAAGAGGACATGAAGATGGACAGGGAAATGGGTGAAGAGGACATGAAGGTGGACAGGGAAATGGGTGAAGAGGACATGAAGGGGGGGGGGGAGCAGGGAAATGGGTGAAGAGGGACATGAAGGGGGGGCAGGGAAATGGGTGAAGAGGACATGAATGAAAGGATGGACAGGGAAATGGGTGAAGAGGACATGAAGGGGGGGCAGGAAATGGGGGTGAAGAGGACATGAAGGGTGGGCAGGGCAAATGGGTGAAGAGGACATGAAGGGGGGGGGGGGAATGAGAGGGGTGAAGAGGAAGAGGACATGAATGGGGGGGGGGGGGGGAAGGGGAAGGGGCAGGGAAATGGGTGAAGAGGACATGAAGGGGACAGGGAAATGGGTGTGAAGAGGACATGAAGGTGGACAGGGAAATGGGTAAAGAGGACATGAGGGGGGGGGACAGGGAAATGGGTGAAGAGGACATAGGGTGGGCAGGAAAATGGGTGAAGAGGACATAGGGTGGGTAGGGGAAACTGGTCAGCAGTAAAGACAGGCAAGGAAATGGTCCTGTTGACCAGTTAGTTCCTTGGTTTGTAGCTGATGGTCATACTTTGTTGTGTTTGTTGATGATATTGCCTAGTCTTGCTTTTCTGACATGTACAATCAGACACAATGCACAGTATTTATTAGTAATTTGCAAGGTCATCAGAATAAGAGTTGGATAGTATGTAAACAAACCATTAGCCCAAACAATAACAAGTTACAAAAAGACATAATGAGTAAAGAAATGGATATTTAAATAATGTTTTAAATGATTTTCAAAGATGACAGTTCATATGTTACCTTCATAGTCCTACATCCTCAGCTCAAACCACGAAAAAAACCTCATAAAGTCAGTGCAAAATGAAATAAATAGTGACATGAAACAAGAGATGTATTACAATTCTGTATCACTCTGCCACAGCACAAGAAAGCGGTGGGTGCTTACGTCTCGTGTCCACCCAGGGGAGAGCAACGCCAGCTGGATGATGAAAGGCTTTCTGGACTACCTCACTGGCAACTCTGCTGATGCAAAGGTACGTCACTCTCCTTCTTCCGTGATATCATCCAGCACAGAAACAATAACTCTGCAACTGTCTGTCATGGCTGTCCTGTTGTCAGTAACCTTTGTCCCTGAACTGACTGTACATAGACTGCCAGCATGGCTTTAGACGACTTTTATATGTGATGAGATGTTTTTCTTTGTTTGAAGCTGCTGCGTGACACGTTCATCTTCAAGATCGTGCCAATGCTGAACCCCGATGGGGTCATTGTGGGCAATTACCGCTGCTCCCTGGCTGGAAGAGACCTGAACCGCAACTACAAGACGGTGCTCAAAGACTCCTACCCCTCGGTGTGGCACACCAAGAACATGATCCGCAAGTCAGTACATGCTCCATGAGATACATAGTGCGAAGTAACTGTCACAGCTAGACGTCAGTAAAAGGACATTTTTATGTTATGATTTGACTTTCACAGCCATAAGGACATTCTGTAAATTTTGATAAAAAATGTAACTTTCACTACTACGAGTTTGTACACTTTTCACGTAAGTTCACAAACTATTTTTTGTAGCTGCAATCCAGTACAGTTCTTAGAAAACAAATTGTATACAAAATAACTTTCACAATTACAGATTATTACATACATTTCAGAAGCTATGATATAAATTAATTTTTAGGACTATTAGACATTGACCATATTTTACATTGATAGATACATGAAGTAATTTTTAGAGCTACAAGTCGGCTCACATATTTTATAGATTAAGATCCAAAGTAAATTGAACTGTTGCAAATCAGTCCATGCATTTCAGTAGTCAAGGTATGGAGTAAGCTTGACGTCAGCACCCTCCAACAGTAAGTTTTTTTTAAATCACATTTCACAAATTGTAAAGTGACTTCAGTGTACACGCTTCAGTAGTTTATAATGTGAAGTAACTTCACCATAACTTAGAGACACATATGTACTAATTCCATAACAAGCGTACTTCCACATCCACAAGGACTCATTTCATAAGATATGAGTAACTTTCATGCTTGCAAGACACATGAAATATGAGTAACTTTTAACCTGCAAGACACATTTCACAAGATTTCAGTAACTTTTAAACCTGTGAGACACATTTCACAAGATTTGAATAACTTTTAAATCTGTAAGACACATTTTAAAAGATTTGAGTGAACTTCATATCTCTGTGAGACACATTTCACAAGATTTGAGTAACTGTCATATGCTCAAGATACATCTCACAAGGTTTGAGTAACTTTCATGCCTTCAAGATACATTCACGTGATATGAGTAACATTTATACCTGTGAGACATATTTAACAAGTTCTCAGTAACTTTCATGCATGCAAGACACTTTTCACAAGGTATGAGTAACTTTCTTACATACAAGACAGTTCGTGAGACATGGGTAATTTTTCATATCTGCAAGACACATTCACAACATATGAGTAACTTTCATACTTTCAAGGAACATTCACAAAATAGGAGTAACTTTTATACCTGTGAGACACATTTCACAAGATATGAGTGATTTTCATACCTGCAAGACACATTTCACAAGGTATGGTATACATCAACTTTCATAACTACAACGCGCATTTCAGTGTCATGATCTTCCTGTAAATTTCACAGCAGCAGGACAAATTTTTGAAGTTATGATATAACTGGCTAATATATGATATCATTGACAAATCAGTTGCTTCATTTACACAAAATCATTAACTTTTTATGATAAACTGTCTAATCTCAATTCATAAGCTTTGTTTGATTCATTCTTCAGGAGGCAGAACTGTCTTTTATCTCCTGTTCTGAAGTGTCTCAGAAAATTATTAGCTAGCCAGTATGCATCTCTCTTCTTGTTCATTATTAGCGATGTGTAGCTGGTTTTTCTCAACTGACATGAATGGCCCGCGTTCCTCAGTTATTTGGGATTTGTTCAGTGGTTTATTATTACAAGTAGAGAAAAAGAGACTCTTATCTATAGACAAGTATCTTTTTAAAAAAAAGTGCTAATGTTTAGAGATCAGCAGTGTTTACGGTGTTGATGAACTCTGTGTTGCTGATTGGTCTGCCAGGCTTCTTCAGGAGCGCGACATCATTGTGTACTGTGACCTCCATGGCCACAGCCGCAGGCAGAACGTTTTCATCTATGGCTGTGAGCAGCGCCTCAACACTGCCAAGCGTCTGCATGAACGCATCTTCCCTTGCATGCTGCACAAGAACGCCCCTGACAAGGTGAGGCCATGTCTCTCATGGGTGCTGCATTGTAACTGACACAGAGTGACTGAAGATCTGCACAGTATGTCTCCTGTAGAAAACTGGATTCCCTGCCCGTGTGTTAGGTCCAAAGAAGCTAGAGGCAGGGAGACAGGGGATGGGGGTGGCAAGGTATGGAGAGAGAGCAGGTGGGAGTACATGGGGAGAAATGCAGCCCATGCAAGATTTCAAACTTTGGACCTTAGAGATTTCTACCAAGCAAAGCAGCTTAGAGATATCTACCAAGCAAAGCACCTTAGAGATTTCTACCAAGCAAAGCACCTTAGAGATTTCTACCAAGCAAAGCACCTTAGAGATTTCTACCAAGCAAAGCACCTGAGATATTTCTACCCAGCAAAGCACCTGAGATATTTCTACCCAGCAAAGCACCTGAGATATTTCTACCCAGCAAAGCACCTGAGATATATTTCTACCATGCAAAACACCTGAGATATTTCTACCTAGCAAACCATCTGAGATATTTCTGCCAAGCAAAGTACCTTAGAGATTTCTACTAAGCAAAGCGACTGAGATATTTCTACCAAGCAAAGCACGTTAGAGATTTCTACCAAAGCACCTTAGAGAGCTACCAAGCAAAGTACCTAGAGATCTCTCTACCAAGCAAAGCACCTTAGAGATCTCTACCAAGCAAAGCACCTTAGAGATTTCTACCATGCAAAGCACCTGAGATATACCTACCAAGCAAAGCACCTTAGATATTTCTATCAAACAAAGCACCTAAGATATCCCTAACAAGCAAAGCACCATAGAGATTTCTACCGAGCAAAGCACCTTTGAGATTTTCACCAAGCAAAGCACAGTAGAGATTTCTACCAAGCAAAGCACCTTAGAGATTTCTACCAAGCAAAGCACCTTAGAGATTTCTACCAAGCAAAGCACCTTAGAGATTTCTACCAAGCAAAGCAGATTTTTCTACCAAGCAAAGCACCTTAGAGATTTCTACCAAGCAAAGCACCTTAGAGATTTCTACCAAGCAAAGCACCTGAGATATTTCTACCAAACAAAGCACCTTAGAGATTTCTTCCAAGCAAAGCACCTTAGAGATTTCTAACAAGCAAAGCACTTTAGAGATTTCTCTACCAAGCAAAGCACCTTAGAGATTTCTAACAAGCAAAGCACCTTAGAGATTTCTAACAAGCAAAGCACCTAAGATATTCTACAAGCAAAGCACCTAAGATATTCTACAAGCAAAGCACCTAAGATATTCTACAAGCAAAGCACCTTAGAGATTTCTAACAAGCAAAGCACCTTAGAGATTTCTGCCAAGCAAAGCACCTTAGAGATTTCTGCCAAGCAAAGCACCATAGAGATTTCTACCAAGCAAGTAGAGCCTTTGGATAAGCAAAAATGAGACAGTCATGTTCCAAAATTCTACAGGTTTTTAAATGACAAATAAGTTATAGATTCAAGATAAAGATAAAGAGAGTGTGAGTATGATGTGTGTGTGTGTGTGTGTGTGTGTGTGTGTGTGTGTGTGTGTGCAGGGGGAACCTGCATGTGTGTATGTGTGTATACAGAAGGATGTGCATAAGTGAGTATATCAAGAACTCATTTTGTTTGATTGTGTATATGTAATGTTCTCTGGGCTCTGTTTAGTTCTCCTTTGACTCATGCAAGTTCAAAGTTCAGAAGAGCAAGGAGGGCACGGGACGCATCGTCATGTGGAACATGGGCATCATGAACAGCTTCACCATGGAGGTAGAGTGTTGGGGTTGGGTCTGGTTGTGATGAGGTAGCTGTTGCATTGTGATGTATTGTCTTCTAATGTGTTGCATTGCATTCTGTTTTGTTGTGCTCATTGTATTGCGTTATGAAGTACTGCATTGTGTTGTGTTGTGCTGTACTGTATTACATGGTATTATATAACGTTGTATTACCACATGGGCATCCACACACTGTCTTCAGAGACCTAATTTGGTTTTTTAAAATAATCAGTTTTTGAGATTTGAAATATTCTGTATATTTTTTTTTTATAGTATACATGCTGTGAAAAGGAAAAAAATATTAAAAAAAAGGTTTGGTGATGATTTAAATAGAAAACCCTTCAACTCAAAAAGAATTTGCTTGCTGAAATGTATGAATTTGCAAAAAAAAAACAAAAAAAAAACAAAGGGTCTGTTTCATGTTATTGTTGTGGGTTGTTTTCTGTTTGCTTTTATTGTCATTGTTTTTGTATGTTTGTTTTCATTTTACATTATCATGATTAATTTTGTGCATGGGGGCAGGGGGAAACATTGGGAAAAACAAGGAACAGATGGAAAAGGGGAAGAAAATTCTTTTCTTGAAAACGGCATGCAGAACTCAAAGACAGAAACTTTTGAAAAAAAAAAACACAAGGTGTGGCACAGACTTGATTAAACTGAGAATGCACACACACACACACACACACACACACACACACACACACACACACACACACACACACACACACACACACACACACACACACACACACACACACACACACACACACACACACACACACACACACACACACACACACTCAAAAGTTTATTTGGGATGGATTTAGTGAAAATACCTCCAAGGGAGTTGACTCTATGAAGAATTGTGGTGATTTGATTGCAGGAAGACACAAGTTATGTTCCTTTTTGTCAGCTGTACCCAAACAGGGGATAGCGATTGCTGTCATCATGCAAGTGAGAGAACAAATGGCATTGCTAGTTCTTTGGCTCAGATCTGCTGATGACAATAGCTTTAAGTCTCATTTTTTTTTTTTTTCTTTTTCTGTTGCACAAACACACAGGCCACTTTCTGTGGGTCTTCACTGGGCAAGAAGAAAGGGTTCCACTTCAATGTGGCTGACTACGAGTCCTTGGGTTACCACTTCTGTGACACCCTGCTGGACTACTGTGACCCTGACAACACCAAAGTGAGAACCAATCAGAATTTAGTGTTCTTTGAGTTTGGTGGGGTTTCTGCTGTTAACGACAGTGACATGTAGCTTGTGTTTGTTGAGCTCGTTTTTCACTATTGATTGCTGCGGAGTCATGTCAATGATCTCAAGAAATTATTGGTTTTTAGGAGAAAGGAATGTTTGAGCTACGTATGCTAAAGGTTTGGTTTTTTTTGATATATTAAAGTCTTCTTGTTAATGTTTCACTTGATAAGGTATAGTTTCAAATTATAGATGTTGCATAAATCAGAGAAAACATGTAGATAATGCAATATTTGGATGAAGAATGTATATTACATATAGGCAATAACAGATGATGGTTTCTTGTCCAACAGTTGCTTTCCTTGTGTGTGTGTGTTGAGTGTGTGTGTGTGTGTGTGTGTGTGTGTGTGTGTGTGTGTGTGTGTGTGTGAGTGTTAGGGGGGAGGGGGAGAGGTGTGCATGCATGTGTGTGTGTGTGTGTGTGTGTGTGAGTGTTAGGGAAGGGGGGAGGAGTGTGCATGCATGCGTGTGTATGTGTGTGTGTGTGTGTGTGTGTGTGTGTGTGTGTGTGTGTGTGTGTGTGTGTGTGTGAATACCACCTGTGGATAAACTATGAATTGACTACATTATTGTGTCAAACGATATCATCTCTTTGTTTATGTATTTTGCATTTCTGGACATCAATAATATCTGGTAATTGAGCCCATGTATCTCTGATAATCCCCACAAGCTTTTCAGCCTTCATTGCTTTCACGTCCTGGCTTATTTCAGTTCACAGCCTCATCCATTATGACAGACATATGTATGTGACACTGTAGAGGCAAAACCAGAATCTAGTTCCCTGGCCTTCAAATATGTATTCTCCCCCTTGTGTTCTCTATCTGTTGGTGTGGAGTTGATTAGAAGACACCTTGAACATCCCACCCACCCACCCTCTGAATCATTCAGCCTTAATTGTTGGCAGAAAGAAGCTTTGATGTAAAGGGAAATTGTCAGTAGGATTGAATAGGGAACCCTAAGCTCTGGGACTGCCCAGAACTGATCTTTTGCAGAGTCTGTTGTACACATTTTCTGTGTCTCTTTTTCTTCTGTTGGTCATGGACTGCAGGTCAAACTCTTGTTCTGAATGAAAATCTTTGTTAAGGCAGTGAGAAATAAACAGTGAATAACAAACAAGATACCTTTGCTTCCACAGAAATACAAAAGCACATAACTGAACCAGACAACATTGTTTTGGAATCATGGGCCTTCAATTGTTGCAGTGAGGAAGCAAAAAAAAAGTCTGTCTGTCCTGTTTGTTAATGCTTGTGCTTCTGCTGACTAGCCAGTATGAACATGATGCTTTTAAAGAAGTGGAGCCAGCAGAGTTGTGAAACAGTTCTTCCCTTTTATGTCATTTCTTGACTTCAGCTGGATGGAAAAGATCCAGGTTGGGAAATGGTGAGAAATGCTACAACAGGTTCTGCGAAAAATTCTTTTTTTTCCCCCACGTTTTATATTATGTAGAGGTGAGAAGAGTTTGATTCAGTTTCATTTTGTTTTCTTTTCATCATATAGAACTTGATTGTGATTGAATGTGTGGCAACATCTCAAATAGAAGCCGCTTTGGTATATCCCAGATGTAATCTGTGATTATGTTGATGCTTTAAGTCCACGTGTAAGCTTTGGGCTGATTGTCCATCCTGCCCACCCTCCCCCTTCATCCTTCCACCCATCCATCTCTATCCCTCCCCCCTTTTTCACTTTTCTCAGTCCTGATATGGCCCTTTGTGGTCGGCCGGGCTATAAGCAACATTATCTTATCTTTCCCTTTTCTAACTTAAATTTCATAAGTATGCAAACAGTATGTAAAACCCTAGGCTTGATTTTTTTTAATTCACATTCATCCATTTCTATTTGAATTTATAATTCATAAATAACTAATCACAGAGACACTGACCATGCTGTGGTGGGGGTGTATTTTTTAAAATTAAAAGATATAGATGCATTTTTGTTGTATACACATGTGAATACAATAAGGTTTGAGTGAGGAAGTAAATTTGTGAGTACAAAGTATTCCTTTTCAGAAAGAAATTCATAAAACAAATAAGGTTTGAGTGAGGAAGTAAATTTGTGAGTACAAAGTATTCCTTTTCAGAAAGAAATTCATAAAACAAATTTAACTGTAGATCTTCTTCTCTTGTGAACATGTGGACAGGGAACTGGGACAGAGAGTATGGGAGGGAGAAGAGGTTGGGGAGATGGGTGGAGGAGAGGGTAGATGGGTGGAAAGGTAAGCAGAGAGAAAAGGTTGGGGAGATGGGTGGAGGAGAGGGTAGATGGGTGGAAAGGTAAGCAGAGAGAAAAGGTTGGGGAGATGGGTGGAGGAGAGGCTGGATGGGTGGAAAGGCAAGCAGAGAGAAAAGGTTGGGGAGATGGGTGGAGGAGGAGGGTAGATGGGTGGAAAGGTAAGCAGAGAGAAAAGGTTGGGGGATGGGTGGAGGAGAGGGTAGATGGGTGGGGAGAGGAAAAGGTTAGATGGGTGGAAAGGTGGAAAGGCAAGCAGAGAGAAAAGGTTGGGGAGATGGGTGGAGGAGAGAGATGGGTGGAAAAAGCAGAGAGAAAAGGTTGGGGAGATGGGTGGAGGAGAGGGTAGATGGGTGGGGAGAAAGGTAACAAGCAGAGAGAAAAGGTTGGGGAGATGGGTGGAGGAGAGGTAGATGGGTGGAAAGGTAAGCAGAGAGAAAAGGAGATGGGTGGAGGAAGGTTGGGGAGATGGGTGGGGAGGAGAGGGTAGATGGGTGGAAAGGTAAGCAGAGAGAAAAGGTTGGGGAGATGGGTGGAGGAGAGGGTAGATGGGTGGAAAGGTAAGCAGAGAGAAAAGGTTGGGGAGATGGGTGGAGGAGAGGGTAGATGGGTGGAAAGACAAGCAGACAGAAAAAGGTTGGGGAGATGGGTGTAGGAGAGGCTGGATGGGTGGATGCAGAGAGAAAAGGTTGGGGCAAGTATATAATGGAATTGGAGGGAAGAAAGTTGCCTTTCAAATTCTGGGTGGAGGAGAGGGTGTTTGGGGGACAGGCAACCATGACATTCCCTTTTGCCTTTCAAATTCTCTTTTGTTTACAGCAACCATGGTCCCTTTTTTGCTTTTAGGTAAAAGGTATTTACTTATTCGTCAAAAACATGTGCAAAGAATATTACTGTTGCCCTGATGTATCAACGTCAGATGTGTGCTGGCTTTTTATTTATTTATTTATTTTTTTTTTATAATAAATATCATACAATGAAGATTGCTAGTGTCCCTCAACTTGTGACTCCTTGGTGTTGCCATAGCTCACAAATCTTCATTGTAATTTTAATTCACATGCATAGGATTTGCCTGCAGATGTGAACTGTGATGTGATGATAATGTTAGAGGACACAACTCATGAAGCCTGGGTCTTTGGTAAATCTGGCAGGTGGCCTTGATCTCAGTGTATAACGTTCATAGACCAACAGATTGATCAAAACCTGGAGAACAGTGAATGAATTAAATAGAACAACTGCTGAAAAATTTGGGACAAGGATGGAAGGGAAACCTCTTGCAGTTATCTTCAGACTACATGTTTTATAAGACAATAATCCTTAAAAAAAAGACTCTGTCTGTATTTTAAATACCTCCAAAGCACCTGGGACTCTGTCTGTATTTTAAATACTTCCATAGCACCTGGGGACGATGGAAGAAGAAGTGGAAAACAGGATGATATAGAGTCATCATTCACATCTCACTTTTTGGTTTTGTTTTAGTATCACCTGACGTTTGTTCAGTTTTCCATCCCTGTACCTTGCCTTGCCTTAGTAGTTGTGCTGCTTGTGTGTGGAAGCCATCTTTGGTGGTTCACATGTGTGTTTTGGGACCGTTCACCATTGAATGAGTCAGATGTGACAGCATGTCATTTTGTTCTAGAACAAATAACTAAGTGAAAGGACATGTACATGCTTCAAGCAAGCGAATTAGAACCACTAATCAGTATACATGTGTATAATATGCCAGCTATGATGTCTCGGTGTAGAACAGCAACTGAATATGATTGTGCATAGTGGGGGAACCATGCTTGACCAGGTAAAAGTACATGGACAGATGAACAGTTGGAAGATGTTCAGTGCAAGATATGTGAATGAAAGTGGATTAAACATCAAGCAGACAAACTCTCCTTCAGAATGTCTGAAAAATATACACAGTTATCTCAAAACAGTTTGGAGAGTTTGATACTTTTCTTTACTGGAGTGTAGCGATGTCACTGTTATGTTAATGACAGCAGTTTGCCACAATGAAATGAAAAGTAAAGTATCATAATTCCCTGACTTCTGAGCCTTGGTAAAAGCAGATCACTGTATGGAGACTTGTAGACGATCACTATACTGTGGGTGGACATGAATTTCTTCACAGAATTCTGTGGTAATCAGCCACAGGACTTTGAGCCAGTGGCAGGTTATCAGCCTGGCCGGACATACTGCAAGAATGATAGCAATGGTCATCCTTACAATGCTTGTTACCAGACTTTCCCAGAGGACACTGGATCAGCCATTTCAGAGAATATGTTGAAGCTCTACCTACACCATATGACGTGGATAGCAAATTGTCACAGAGTCAGTTTTATTCATTAGTGAAGAGAAACCCACAAGCCCATGCCTCTTGTCAATCATTGAGCCAGTGCTTATGGTGTGAAGTCAGCTTGTAAGCTGTGTTTGAGTGGTAGAGTTGTGTTTGACACCAAGGCACCTGATGAAGAAACAGAACTTCAGCATTACAGCAGCAGAGCTGAAAGTACTGAAGGTGATGTTTTGTTGCCAGTGTTCCCAAAGCCATGGACAGGAAGTGTTGGGGACTGGAGACCCAGGTCCACTGCAAGATGGGGGGAAAAGTAGACAATGTACTTCATTTTCAGCTCCATCAAGCAAGCATGATGTCATTATTCTGACTTTTGAAACATACAGTATCAAAAAGATAAAAGACTACATTACTGTGCAAAAGTAAGCTCACTGTCAGCTTTGTGTTTTTAGAGAAAATTAGTTTCGAAAAAAAAGCCCAGCTGGGTGTCCTCAGGCAGTTTCTGTGCTGTGACTATAGTGTTGAGAGAGCAGCTTGGGATTTGTGTAGATGGTGTTAACTCTTTCATTCCTACTTTTCTATGAACCGTTACTCCTCTTGTTCCTAGTTTCTTATGATACGAGTACTCCCTTCATTCCTGGATTTAGAGAAAAAAAAGAAGTGTAGATTGAGAACTGCTACTATGCAGTAGCAAACTGGTCAGAATAGAGCGACGATCACTTTCCCATGCTGTAGGGGCCGTCTGGCATCCATTCCATTCATAAACACTGCCACACGAGCGACTTGGTCATGACATGTACTGATGACGCGACTCGCATGAAGTTCAAAGCGCTACCGCCAGAATCGATTTTCCAGGCTGCAGGAAGGAAAGGAGGGATTTTGCCCGGAAGGGTAGGATTTCTGCAAACCAAAAAACTGGTTGCAGGGATGAAAGAGTTAAACAGGGGTCCCCAAGCTTTCGTAATCACAGTCACAATAATCGCTATTGTAGATTTTTCTGCTAATGCAAGTAATGCAAAAATTTGAGAGAAAAAATGTTTTATTACTGTTAATACTACATACTGTCACGACAAAGAAAAACAGCCCAATTGCAGATGCTATCATGATATATATAAAGATTTGTTTTCAATGTGACTGTGTTTAACAAATTTCTGATCGGGGAAACTACTCTTGTTCTTAGACGTCAGTGACGTTGTCTTCAACACATTAGTGTGGCATTCCTTTCAGAGATGAAACAGATGCCTTCTGACTTTTTTAAAATGTCTGCATCAGGCTGAGGCACAGGATAATGACATCTCCACATCATTACCTGATTATAATGTGTAAATGACACACATAGTGTACGCTATTAGAAGCCCTGCTTAAAACTATTGTTGCTTTGATAGATTAACTTCTGTTGTGAAAGAGCTCAAAGAAAAATAGTGACATCTGGATTCTGCTATATCTCAATGTAGACCTTACACTTAGCAGTAGCAGTTACAGGATTTTAGCCCTTTGGCAAAGGACCACTAGGGGCAGTGAACTCTTGGAGATTCTACGGCACATTATGAGAGACAGTACTCAACCCATTCCTTCCTCCACATTAACCTTCCCTGCACTGAATCAGGTACCCCTTTTGTGCTGAGTGGAAAGTGAGGGTATTCAAGCTGTACACTTCTAATCCCCAACTGACTACCATCATCTGTGCCACAGGGGCTCTCACCATTCCATTATGAACCCCTGCACCAAGCTGCTAATTAAGGAACTATAAAAGAAGATAAAATAGCAGACTTGTGATGTCAGTCTTGAGGTTGTGGTAAAGGGTTGTATTTGGTGTGTGCTGTTGTCATGCTTTATATAACTTGAATTGACGTGCCTGTTTTGTAAATCTTCTGTGAAAAAGTGATATATGTAGAGTGCGTGAGATGGAAAATGGGGGAATAAATTTTGTGTGGTCTGGAGTAGAAACGAAATGTGTTCTTTAGCAGTGCAGTGTGGCTAATACTGATAAATGTTTGATAATGATTGTTTTATTTTAAGTAGGCTTCTTTCTCTGTTTTAACAGTGTTTAATGATGATTAGTTTATACAAGTTTCATTTCTTATTTCCTGGCTCTTATTGCTGTTGGCGTTCTGTTGTGGGTGATCTCTGAAACTGTGTGTGTGTGTGTGTGTGTGTGTGTGTTGGGTGTGTGTATGGTGTGTGGTGTGTGTGTGTGGTGTGTGTGTGTGTGTGTGTGTGTGTGGTGTGTGTGTGTGTGTGTGTGTGTTGTGGTGTGTGTGTGTGTGTGTGTGTGTGTGTGTGTGTGTGTGTGTGTGTGTGTGGTGTGTGTGCCAACTGTGTGTGAGGTGTGTGTGTGTGTGTGTGTGTGTGTGTGTGTGTGTGTGTGTGTGTGGTGTGTGTGTGTGTGTGTGTGTGTGTGTGTGTGTGTGTGTGTGTGTGTGTGGTGTGTGTGTGTGTGTGTGTGTGTGTGTGTGTGTGTGTGTGTGTGTGTGTGTGTGTGTGTGTGTGTGTGTGTGTGTGTGTGTGTGTGTGTGTGTGTGTGTGTGTGTGTGTGTGTTGTGTGTGTTCAGTTGTGTGTGGAGGTGTGTGTTGGCCAGTCTGTTTCTCTCTTACTGTGGTTTACTATGCTTGACCATGCACAAGCTGTTTTCTCAAGAGATGCCTCCTCTGGCTGTATGACAGCACAGATATAGTGGTTCACATATAGTGGCTTGTGCCATCTTATGTTTAATCAGACTATGATAAACTCAGACTTGGTTATATTACAAACTTTTTTTGTGTGTGTGGACAGGCTGACATGGGTCAAGCAATGCACTGATCTCTCACTTTTTCAACCATTGCAGTATGCCAACATTTTGGGTAACCTGGAAAACCGCATGAAAATGGAAATCCTCGCTCGCTTTGGTCACGACACGAGCAACGCTGCTGAGGTCCATTTGTCTGACTACGCCTCTGATATTGAGTCCAGGTAGGTCCACCTGTCTGGGGGGTAAGTTCAGGTATGAAGGTTAATGGGCAGAAATGTGGGTGACAAGCATTTGTAGCAGTGTACTGGCTTTGAAGTTTTTCTCATGTGGGTGACCAGCATTTTACCAGTGTACTGGCTTTAAAGTTTTCTAATGTGGGTGACAAGCATTTGTACCAGTGTACTGCTTTGAAGTTTTCTTCGTTTGCTGAGTGGTGGTATTTCTTTCTGTTTAAAAGGGGAGAAAAGGGAATCCATGAATCCATCAGGATAGGTCATGTAAGCTCTGTGTGTGTGTGTGTGTGTGTGTGTGTGTGTGTGTGTGTGTGTGTGAGTGTGCGTGCGTGCATCAGAGGGGAAGTAGAAAAGGCATATAGGGTGGGGTTTGATGGTGGAAGGAGGGGGAAGGGAGGAATGGAGGCGGGGGGGGGGGGGGGGGAGAGGGCAAATGTTTATGCTCCACTTAAACATGTTTTCACAGAAACTAGTGATATTAAACAACAAAAGGTTGCATGTCATGTGTGTGTGTGTGTGTGTGTGTGTGTGTGTGTGTGTGTGTGTGTGTGTGTGTGTGTGCACTCATATGTGCTGCATGTGTGCTGTGTGTGTGTGTGCAAGTGTGAGTGTGTGTGTGTGTGTGTGTGTGTGTGAGTATATATGTTTTGTGTGATTCATTCGCTAAATGAACAACAGTGCTAATGTCATATAAGGGCTATCATACGGCACCACAAAGGAAAGGCATGACGGTGATTTTCTTTTCCTTTGTTTTGAAAACATTGCAGTCAAAGAAAAACGCCAGAGAAGAAAAAGGGACCGTAAGGAATGGTTCAGAAAGAGCACAAGCCGCACTTAATATTACTGTATCTATGGTCAGCTTCACAGTCAATGTGTCACACATTGTGTGGAATGCTGTACTATGGATGTAGCGTATTTCATGGGCGTCTCCTTCATGCTTTATTTGTGATATCCACGGAAACATACTGTGAGGCAGGCAAAGATAAGCAGTTTATTGTTTACTGTTGACAACTCCCAAACTTGTTTAAAGTTTGTCTTTCTTGTCCTCAGCTCTGCAGGTAAATGTATATGTTTCCCTCATCATTAGTGTCCTTCAAGATCACAGGGTTGCGTTAGTCTTGAGTACATGTGAATTTGTTTTGTACATTTCTTCAGGTTTTGGCTGTGTGCAGTGCGTCAAGTGAAGTGAAATTAGAAAGCCTTGACCCTCTTTTCGGATGATGAGGCAAGGAGGGAGGGAAGAGAGGGGGGGGGGGGGGGGGGGGTGGAGAGGCGAGGTTGGTTTGTTGTGCCTATCGTCTGCATGTGTGTCCGGTGAACGCTTGTTCGTTCTGCGTGCTTCTTGCTTGCATGTGTGCCAGATGAATGGTTGCTGCAAACACCATCAGTCTGGAGTTGTGTGCATGCTGGTGTTTGAGCATGGAAGCAATAGTTTATTGTTTGTCAGCTCGACTGTCTCTCTCTTTGAAAGTGGCCAGTAGTGAAAAACTCCATGTCTCACTTGTTCGGTGTTTTGGGCAGGAGGAAGTTTTGTGCAACTGTAGTGGTTATGATGACTTGGAGGTCTTCTGTTGTGAGCCAGGAAGGAGAGAGGGAGAGGGATAAGGAGAGTGGAGGGAGTGGGGGGTGGGGTGCTGGAGAGAAGGGTCCAGGGAAGATATACTGTTGAACTGTTTGTGACTGTTCAACAGCCGAAACAGAATGTGGCTGCTGAAGTGCAATATGAAAGAACATTAAAAAAAAAAAAAAAAAAAGCACACACAAAAAAAGGCTACAGGCAGAAATGAGGACGTGTGGGAAATGTTGCTCTCATGGGTCATGAAAACAGTGCCTGAAGGCAACGAAAAGCTTGGACAGATTGACAGATAACTCAGTTATTATGGAATGAAATTATAACTGAATTCCCCCCCCCCCCCCCCCCCCCCCCCCCCCCTTGCTTTTTGTTACAAACAGCGGTATGATAAGTTAGGAGAAATTTTCATCCATGGGGAACTCTGTGGGAATTTTAAAAATGCCTAAAATATTAGTGGAACCTTTCTCTGAATTGAAAAAGGAAAAGAGAATTAAGGAATCACATATGTGACCTACCATAATAAAAAGTAAATTAAATGTCAAAGTGGTCAGTTTTAGATTTTAATATGAATCAAACTTCAGAACATTTTATTTCTGTTAGTATCAAAACCATCACTGGAGGTGTCTTCTACACATGGTTATGGACGTATACAGTTTTTGTGTGTTGGTTTGTTTTTAGGTGATCAGACATTGTGAGAACCCAGAAGGAAGCTTTTGTCTTACAGTGAAACATTTCCTGCCCTTGACTTTAAAGTGCAGCTGCTTGTGACACCAATTTGCCTGGCACATGTACAGACATGAGGCACACAGACCATTCTAGGAACCTTTCATAACAGCAGAACAACTGGAGAAACAGCATTTGTTTGGTGTCCTTGGCACGTGATTGTTGCAACAGACAACAGAACAACTGGAGAAACAGCATTTCTTTGGTGTCCTTGGCACGTGATTGTTACAACAGACAACGGAACAACTGGAGAAACAGCATTTTGTTTGGTGTCCTTGGCACGTGATTGTTACAACAGACAACAGAACAACTGGAGAAACAGCATTTCTTTGGTGTCCTTGGCACGTGATTGTTGCAACAGACAACAGAACAACTGGAGAAACAGCATTTCTTTGGTGTCCCTTGGCATGTGATTGTTACAACAGACAACAGAACAACTGGAGAAACAGCATTTCTTTGGTGTCCTTGGCACGTGATTGTTACAACAGACAACAGAACAACTGGAGAAACAGCATTTTTCTTTGGTGTCCTTGGCACGTGATTGTTGCAACAGACAACAGAACAACTGGAGAAACAGCATTTCTTTGGTGTCCTTGGCACGTGATTGTTGCAACAGACAACAGAACAACTGGAGAGAAACAGCATTTCTTTGGTGTCCTTGGCACGTGATTGTTGCAACAGACAACAGAACAACTGGAGAAAACAGCATTTCTTTGGTGTCCTTGGCACGTGATTGTTGCAACAGACAACAGAACAACTAGAGAAACAGCATTTCTTTGGTGTCCTTGGCACGTGATTGTTGCAACAGACAACAGAACAACTGGAGAAACAGCATTTCTTTGGTGTCCTTGGCACGTGATTGTTGCAACAGACAACAGAACAACTGGAGAAACAGCATTTGTTTTGGTGTCCTTGGCATGTGATTGTTGCAACAGACAACAGAACAACTGGAGAAACAGCATTTGTTTGGTGTCCTTGGCACGTGATTGTTGCAACAGACAACAGAACAACTGGAGAAACAGCATTTGTTTGGTGTCCTTGGCACGTGATTGTTGCAACAGACAACAGAACAACTGGAGAAACAGCATTTGTTTGGTGTCCTTGGCACGTGATTGTTTGCAACAGACAACAGAACAACTGGAGAAACAGCATTTCTTTGGTGTCCTTGGCACGTGATTGTTGCAACAGACAACAGAACAACTGGAGAAACAGCATTTGTTTGTGTGTCCTTGGCACGTGATTGTTGCAACAGACAACAGAACAACTAGAGAAACAGCATTTTTGGTGTCCTTGGCATGTGATTGTTGCAACAGACAACAGAACAACTGGAGAAACAGCATTTGTTTGGTGTCCTTGGCATGTGATTGTTGCAACAGACAACAGAACAACTGGAGAGAAACAGCATTTTGTTTGGTGTCCTTGGCATGTGATTGTTGCAACAGACAACAGAACAACTGGAGAAACAGCATTTGTTTGGTGTCCTTGGCATGTGATTGTTGCAACAGACAACAGAACAACTGGAGAAACAGCATTTGTTTGGTGTCCTTGGCATGTGATTGTTGCAACAGACAACAGAACAACTGGAGAAACAGCATTTGTTTGGTGTCCTTGGCATGTGATTGTTACAACAGACAACAGAACAACTGGAGAAACAGCATTTGTTTGGTGTCCTTGGCATGTGATTGTTACAACAGACAACGGAACAACTGGAGAAACAGCATTTGTTTGGTGTCCTTGGCATGTGATTGTTACAACAGACAACGGAACAACTGGAGAAACAGCATTTGTTTGGTGTCCTTGGCACGTGATTGTTGCAACAGACAACAGAACAACTAGAGAAACAGCATTTGTTTGGTGTCCTTGGCACGTGATTGTTACAACAGACAACAGAACAACTAGAGAAACAGTATTTCTTTGGTGTCCTTGGCATGTGATTGTTGCAACAGACAACAGAACAACTAGAGAAACAGTATTTCTTTGGTGTCCTTGGCATGTGATTGTTGCAACAGACAACAGAACAACTAGAAACAGTATTTCTTTGGTGTCCTTGGCACGTGATTGTTTAAACAGCAAAAGTTGCCATCTTTGTTTATTGCTTACTGTTTATGTCTTCACATGTCTTACGAGAATCTTTCCATTTTGAGAAATGGGAGCTCAAAGGTGGGATGGTATATGCTGAGATAGTCCCTAGCAGCTGTTAAGATTTGTTCATACAAGGTCAAGATGTCAAAACTAGCCTTGAAGTTGACAGAATGATGATAAAGACAACATATTCAGAGAATACAACAATGACCTTAACACATAATGATAAAAAAAAAAAAATAGTAAGCTCATTGCATTTCTGAGTATATCATGCAAAATAACCTGTGTAACTTTTCTGTACCTTTCATCCTGGTGAGCTGTGTAGAATTGAAAACCATCACACCTTTTGCCGTTTATCTGGAAAGAAGGTTGGAGGGGGTGCTGGGTGGGGGTTGGAAGGGGTGGGGTGGGAGGAGAGGACACTATCACCGTTGCTGTCTTTACTCTGAAAACAAACCATCATCACACTGTGGTCACTTGAAGCTGAAAGGGATTTTTTTTTTTTTTTATTCCAAAACATTCTTTTTTTCTGCTTTTTGTCCTGGAATTTGCCTCATTATCTATCTCCTTAGGTTGTGCTGCCAGTCATAGTATAATGCATTTTAAAACAGGCAGGGTCTTTTTTTTCTCTTCTTTTTTTCACTTGTTAGGCTGTACAACAAATCCGTCCTTAGTAGATTACTGGGTACAAATCCTTCAACAGGGCATGCTGAAAGACTGTTGCCTGCAGAAGCTCCCCAAGGGAGTGAAGATGTGGATGTTCCTTTTCACATGGGTTGTGACTGCTTCTTCACATCATTTTCATACATTTCTCAAAGGCCAGACAAAAATTATAAGATCTGAAATCCCATGGTGGTGTTATTTTCCTCAGAAAGTCTACAGTTGAATAGCATGAATCTTGTTAGGTAAAACGAGGTACAGGGAAGTAAACCAGATTCATGTGTGGTATGCTAAGAAAGCATTTTTGACAAAAATCCTAAAAGAAATCCCCCAAAACAAAGCTCATAGTCAGAAATATCTGTATGAAATGGAAAATTAACAAGACATATTGGCAACAGTACCTTTTCTTTGCATTTCATAAACATCAAATCAAGATGTATAACATAATACTGATGAGTGTAATGTCTTTGTTCTGGACTAAGAGTTCAAGGAAAGACTGCCTTTTGTACCCTCATCATGTTCAAGATATACTTTTCATCAAGATATGGAGGCTGATTTGAATGGCATTTTCCTGTTATGTTGAAGCATTCTCCATATTTCTTGCAACCAAACCGTCCTCCATATTTGACAGATGGAAATTACTGTATGGGAGGGGAGCATGAAAGAAAATGTTTCAAAAGTCAAGACGCCAGTTGATCGATGAAGTGATGATAAGTTCTGTGATCAGAGCATGGTCTGCATGTCAGAAGCTTCCACTGTGGATCACTGTAAAAGCTTGCAGTCGGTAGTTTTGATTGCTCCTCTCCGTCCACGCTCATCTTCCCTTAGACACTCCCCCCACCTCTCCTTCACTCTGCCTCTTATGCCCCGCACCCTGATCCTCCTTCCCACCTCTTCCTGTCCTCCAACCTGTTGTCTTCTGCAGGTGCTTTCTGCCATGAAATCACAGTATTGTGATCGTTGTCCTAGATGTCTTTTCACAGGAAGAAAAAATACAATGTCTCACCTTTGATTTGGTTTTGTTTGTTCACACCATGTTTGAGGTAGTATCACTCTCCTGAGCCAGCAGCTAGACTGTTCAAACATGTGAAATATAAACCGTGGGTGTGTCTGCTCTGTAACACACAGTGTTACAAATGTATGATCTAAACTATTTGTGCTGATGCGTGTAGTTTGTGTGTGTGTGTGTGTGTGTGTGTGTGTGTGTGTGTGTGTGTGTGTCAGTGACACATGGATAGCATATATCTGTAGAATGGCATTGGTTTGTAATATGAGTAAATCATTTGGTCTGTCACTCCCTGTAATGTTTACTGCTGATCAGTGTTTAGTAAAAATTCACACAAGGTTCACAACAGAACTTTGCAAGAAGATGGGTCTTACTTGTTGAGGTGCCCCTTTTACTCTTGGTTGTTTGGTGGTACTGTTCATGAGGAGAGGCATCTTTGAAATAAATGTCAAAAAGGGGAGAAAAGAAAAGACAGCCTCTGTTGATACTGATAAAGACCATGCATTTTTGTAAAAGGGATTTGACCTTTATAGCATGCAGGAATTTTGCAATAAAAGTAAATCGTATTTTCAAGTTGAACAAACCTGAAACTAACCTTGGAAATGTTGAGAGAACTGGATCTTTTCGGAGAGACAGAACACTATGGCTGAAGTTTTCTTCACACATCAACGTCGGCTGCCACAATGGACATACATTGACCTGGTGTTTACAGTGCTGCGGACATATGCTTGGAAAACCGAACAATTTGACCAGCTTTCAATCCTCCATCTAGGCTAGTCTGGCTACCATAGTGGTTCTCAGGGTTTGATTCTAACCAGCACAGCCCTGGATTTAATCAGCTGTACTTTGACCAATTGCAAAGTGAAGCAACTGCAGGCAGAACTCCAAAGAAATTTAAAAAGTTATTGATAAAGCACCACCAAAAAAACATAGACAAATGAATCACAAGACAAAACACAGAGTGTTTCGACCTCTTAGATCTTCTTCAAGCAAGGTACACAACACTCAGGACAACGAAAATGAACGAGCAATCATTTATCTTCGTCCAGTTCGGCACAAGTAGGTGATGAATGAAAACGAGGCTGTCAGGAAAGAGACATTGTGTGAGTCGAGGTAGTAACGATGCACATGCATGTTTTTATGTTATAGGTAACTTTTTTTTTTTTTATCATTTTCAAAGTAAGAAAAGTGCACTGAATATGTAGATACTTGTGTTCATATGTTGAAAAAAAAAATCTGATTTGTGGCTGTATATAATAATGACATCTGTGTATATTTGCATGAATGTGTGTGTGTGTGTGTGTGTGTGTGTGTGTGTGTGTGTGTGCACACGTGTACGTGCAGGTGTGTTTATGAGAAAAGTCAAAATCATCTTACTTAGGGGACAAAAAGACATAGTAAACCTTGCAGCATTATTTTTCATACTATCCTTAGAGGACACAAAATCATCAATATAAAAAAAAACAGCTGCTATCTCCAATCCCATTATATGTATATATGTGTAAAAAAAGCAACATGAAATTATGTGTGTATAGGTTTAAGTACATATATTCCTTGCATGTGTGTGTGCATGTATGGACAAGTCTGACATACAGCTTTGTCTTTGATAATAACAACACTTTGCTGGTGTGTGTGTGTGTGTGTGTGTGTGTGTGTGTGTGTGTGTGTGTGTATGCATGCATGTGTGTGACCGTGTGTGTGTGTGTGTGTGTGTGTGTGTGTGTGTGTGTGTGTGTGCAGTGATGGAGGTTCAGACAGCTCAGTCTCTGACGGACCACCGGTCCATCTTCAGTACAACCTGGACCGGGTAAGTATTGATATTGAAGACACTTCACACATCTCCAACAGGAGATTGCTGTCATGTTGCTGTACTCTGTCTGGGTTGAGGTCTGCCTGTCTGTCTCTGTCTCAGTTTCTCTGTCTCTCTCTCTTTCTCTCTGTCTCTGAATGAATGTTCATCTGTCTGTATGTCTGTTCTCTCTCTCTCTCTCTCTCTCTCTCTCTCTCTCTCTCTCCCTCTCTCCCTCTCTCTCTCTCTCTCTCTGCGCTGATAGAAGAAGCTAATTCACTTCATTTCATTCTGTTTCAGTTAATTCCATTTCACTTGATTTTTTCTCCTGCTCTCTCTCTCTCATTACTCTTTGAATCTAAGCGCATATCATATGGGATCTCTTTATTTAACCTTGAATGAATTCACTGGAGGAAAAAAAAAAGACTTGCAGGTTTTCCCCACATACAGTGCTTTCATTGCATTTGAGAAGAGTGTATAGTGTTGGAATGAGGTTTGACGAAATGGTTCAGTTTTGCGTGGCTTGTCTAGAAAACAGATTTATCTTCGTGGTGGAGTCTGTTTCTTCCCATCTTAAGGGGGCTCTGGTGTTTACAAATTAACTGTTTAGTTTCAGTCTGTCTGTCTGTCTGTCCCCCTCTCTCTCTGTCTGTCTGTCTGCCTGTCTGTCTGTCTGTCTGTCTGTCCAGTTACAGGAAGTCATTAAAGCTTTTTTTGTTTACCGCTCTGGCCTCTGGGTTTCAGTTTTGTGCTTTGAAGAACAAAGTTAATGATGCATATCTCTGTTCTAAGTTTTGTTTTCTTTTTTTTTTCCCTTTCGCAACATATTGCAAGGCATGAATATAGGGTTTTTAAAAAGTAGCAGAAAAGTAAAATAGGGAGTATTTTCTTTGAAGATCTGAATGAGTACCTTTCACTGTAAAGAGGGAAAGTTGGATATGTTATGGTACAGTTGCACTTAAATCAGGTGTGAATGAAAAGCTGAGTGTGTTGTGGCTTGTCTTCACAATACATGGGAGCTGAGCAGCCATCTGTTGTGTGCATGTGCTGTCCTTACATCTGCACTCAATGTTTGGTGCATTTGCACTTGATGTTCAGTGCATTTGCTCCTAATGTTTGGTGCCTCAGCACTTGGTGTTTTGAAGACCTGAATGTTGTCGAGGCTGATGATAAAATGTTCATTTAAGTTCAGGTCTGTTCTTGATTTGATGTTGCATACCTTGGTGTTTATTTGAAGAGGCTGAGGGGGGCTGGGGATGGGGAGGAGAGAGGGGATGGGGATGGAGGGGGGGGGGGGAGTGGAGGAGTGCCATGAGTGAGTACTTGTTTAGCAGTGGAAAATTAAGAGTTACGCATTAGTGGAATTGTGAGTCTGGTACTTATGTTTTTGAGGTGAATGGTGATAGTCTGCACACTTGTGTGTTCTATGGTGACTGGTGACAGACACTTTTTATGTGTTCTGTGGTGACTGGTGACAGACACTTTTTGTGTGTTCTGTGGTGACTGGTGATTGTCTGACATTGTGTTCTACTTGATGTCTGATAAAACTCTGGTTCTTCTGTGGCGACTGGTGATAGTCTGATACTTGTATTCTGTGGGGACTGGTGATACTCTGATAACTGCATACTATTTGGTATCCGGTAATACTCAGATACTTCTGTGGTGTTTGGTGATAGTGTGATACTCATTTTCTGTGGTGACTGGTGATAGTCTGACACCTGTGTTGTGTGGTGATAGTAAGAGCCTGATACTTGTCTGTTTTTTGTGGTGGTTGATGATAGTCTGAATCGTTTTGTTCTGTGGTGACTGCTGATAGACATTTGTGTTCTGTGGTGACTGCTGATAGAATTTTGTTGTGTTCTGTGATGACTGCTGATAGACATTTGTGTTTTGTGGTGACTGCTGATAGACATTTGTGTTCTATGGTGACTGCTGATAGACATTTGTGTTCTATGGTGACTGTTGATAGAGATTTGTGTTCTGTGGTGACTGCTAATAGACATTTGTGTTCTGTGATGACTGCTGATAGACATTTGTGTTCTGTGGTGACTGCTGATAGACATTTTTGTGTTCTGTGGTGACTGCAGATAGTTTGATGATGGTATTTTGTGGTGATTGATGATAGTCTGAATAATTTGTTCTGTGGTGACTGCTGATAGACATTTGTGTTTTGTGGTGACTGCTGATAGACATTTGTGTTCTGTGGTAACTGGTAATACTCTTATACATGTGTATTTTGTTGTGACTGGTGATAGTCTGAATCTTGTGTTTTGTTATGAGTGGTGAATGCCTGATATTTGTGTTTTGAGTGAGTGACTGTATATGTTATGTGTCATAGAGTGCCTGGTGATCCTCATATACAGTGTATCTGTATATGTTATGTGTCATAGAGTGCCTGGTGATCCTCATATACAGTGTGTCTGTACATGTTATGTGTCATAGAGTGCCTGGTGATCCTTATATACAGTGTGTCTGGTCATTGGTTTGTTGCAGGAAGAACTCGATGTAGGTGTACTTTCAATGAATTCATTTTGCAAACTGCTTTGCTCTTGTTATTCTGCTTCGATTGATGTACTTTACCTTTTTTGTATTTCACATGACTTAAGTTGCTCATTTACATGACACTTTCATCTAATTTGTACTTTTCATGGTTGAGTATGTCACTGACATAATATACATTTTATCTAATTTGTACTTTTCATGGTTGAGCATGCCACCGACATGATATTTCTTTCCAGAATCTAATTTGCATCGCACATGATTGAATATCCCACCTACAAGACATACTTTTTATCTAATTTCCATTTCACATGGTTGAGTGATTCAGCATACTGATCAAGATATACCTTTTGTTTGCTGCTTTTGGAGTGGTTTTACAGTTACCAGAATATACAGATCAGTTTAGTATTTCACAGCATTGTACTTCAGCACAAAGTATTGACTTTTTGAGGAGCAAATCTTTCATTTTGCTTTGGGGCTGATTTTGCAGTGGCCAAGACTTCATGATTTGGTCAGATTGTGAATCAGTTGTGTGCTTCAGCCTTTACTGAATGTTAAATCCACTTTATCATGCAGGAATGCTCTAACACAAGACAGGATGAAAGTGCAAATGCAAGTAATAGTTCACTTCATGTTACATGAGAAAAGGAAAGAGAGAAGGAAATATTGAAAAAGTGCAGAAAATCATCCCGTAACTATTCTTTTGTCATCTTTGTGGCTAGAATCCTTTGAATATGCTCCAGTCCAAAAAGGCCCTGTGTGGTTGATCATATGGCGTATAATACAAATGAAATTCCAATTGCACAGTTTCATTTTTAGCCATGTCAGTGTTACATTTGATATGTTCCAGATGAAAAAAAAATTGACCTTTTCCCATTGTGTGCCAACCTTTAATTTCTCAAAGCAGTTTGAAGAGTGTGGCCTGTTTCATTGTTTGACAAAGTTTCATTCTAGTCCTGGCTCCCATCTGAACAGTGACAGTCTTGTGCATACTGTGATCAGCATGTGATTGTCAGCTACCTTGCAGTGTTCTAACATATTACTTTAACGGAGCGCACCCAGCCAGGTAACATTATAAAACCAGTGTCAATCAGAAGAGCTGTAGGGACTCCACTCTACACATGATCTGCTGAGTGAGTGTATACCATACAGCAGTGTGTAACATTACTTTGGTTTCCGGAGACTTTGGCGTAGAAACATGGACAGTGTTTGATGATGTGTGTAATAAACCACCATTGTGTTGGCGGTTGCTTCACCTGTTCTCTGCACAAAATGTGTGAGACACCACTTGGCACTCTACTTTGTGTGTTAACTGCTGTTGACAAATCTCTCTCACAGCACACAGGTGCTGGTGGTATTGTACTTACCCTGTCTCTTAAGATGATTCACTCAGCAGTGTTGGGGAATTCTCCGTCTCTTCTGAATGTGACAGAAAATCAGCAGTTTCAGGTCTGTTGCCCAGATTTATGATATGAATAATAGAAAATTAGAAAATGAGAGAGAGAGAGAGAGAAAGAGAGAGAGAGAGAGAGTGAGTACTTCACCTTACAAAAATAACGACCTGTCCCTCCTCCAGTTGTAATTTCTGAACAATTTGAAAATAAAAGATGAATTAGAACAAGTTATATGCATGGACAGACTTTAAAACACTCATGCAACGCACACACACACACACACACACACACACCATAGACCACAGGCTCCACAAAGAGACCAGTTACTAAAATTCATTACAGCCTGTTACTTTTTGTCATAACTGTTGTTGATTCTGCTCAATTCAGTTCATGTTGATGGTGGATTAAGAAAATGAACAAACAAACAAGAAAAATCCCTACCAAGACAATGAGAAATCTATCTTCATTGGTTTGGGCCAGAGACGTATTCGCCGACCGAGCCACATGCACCACGTTCCTCATTGTGCCGCTCGTAGTGAGCGTGGTCCATGCCCCTGTTTCTTGGACTTGGTATGTAGATTGCCTGGACAACACGACTAGGGTGCTCATGGTTGGCCAGTCAGCTGTCCGTGTTGTGGACCCTGAATCTGTATACCCGTGTGGCCTATTGTTAGCTGCCTATATAATGTGGCCCTGAAATCTGTATACGGGTGTGGACTTCTCTCAGTCAGATGTTATCCCGTGGTGTTGCCCCTGAATGTGTATATTGGTGTGGATTTCTGTGAGGCATGATGATTTTTGCTTGCTTTGGCCCTGAATCTGTATACTGATGTTGGACTTTTTTCTCTGATTGTCTGCTGTCTTTATGTTGTGGCTCATGTTTTGTTGCAGCTGAGAGGACAATTGTGAGATGACTATGAACATTTTGACCATGAATTTTGTACACTTGTCATAGACAGCTGTCCATATATCTTGTTACCTCTGAGTATATATGTTGTGTGTGGATTTCTGTATGATAGATGTCCACTTTTTTCACTTTGAGTCTGTATTGAGGCACAGACATCTAAGATGTCTCAAATGTTGTCTTTGAAAGTTTTACATTGCTGTGTTCTGTTGGTAACCAGATTGTTGCCCGTGTGGTGGATTTGAATTTATTTACATAGTGTTGTGATGCTTTTCTCAGTCAGAAACCAGTGTTATGGTCCCTGAATATGTACAAATACTTGAGTGATCAAAAGATCATACAAGTACTCATATGTGCTGGCCCATAGCAGCCCTGATATGGCCATTTGTAGCTGGCTTAGCTATATAAGCAATATCATCTCTTTCACATACCAAAACTGTGGGCTTGAATCTGTCCACTATAAACACATTTCCAAGACATGAGTTATACTGTGACACCTGAGTATGTACAGTACATGGTTGTGTGGACATCAGTGGGACAAATTTCAGCAGGTCTATGTTCCATTTATAACTGTGGACTTTTCATTAGACAAGTAACTATTGCTGTAGTGGCTGTTGTGTCACAGTGGGTAGCATGGATTCTTTTTCTGTCCCACCCACATGTGAGCTTGAAATGATGTGTGTCATTTTTGTTGTTGAAGAAATAAGAAGATGAATGAGAATGACAGCAAGAGCAAAGGATAGAGATCCATAGCAATGTGAGAACACATCTAAATGATGGAGCTCAGATTATATCTGTTCTAAGGTATTGCTCGTTTGATAAATGTCTCCTAATCTATGGTTTCTAGGACATAGATATTTTACAAAGGCTACACCACCAAGAGACTTGGGACCAAACATTTAACCAGTATTAACAAGTTTAGCACCCCAGCTGCAAAAGGAAATGAAAAGAAAGATTTTTACAAATGCACTAGACTCTGTGCATGGTGTGGTTAATCAGTGTTAATCCTTCAGCTAACTTATGACTTGCTGTTAGCACTGCAGGTATGGTGCTTGTATGGTCTCCTGTTCTTGGTGTTGCATGTGTGTGTGTGTGTGTGTGTGTGTGTGTGTGTGTGTGTGTGTGTGTGTGTGTGTGTGTGTGTGTGTGTGTGTGAGAGAGAGAGAGAGAGAGAGAAGAGAGAGAGAGAGAGAGTTGGAAATAAAAGTTTGTAATCACGAATGTCTGAAGTTGTCTAGACTCTACCCAAATGGGACAGTAAAGCCAGTGACAGACAGAGGCTGTGTGCACTTTGTAGACATGATCATATCCCCCCCTGGTGTGTTTTCACACTCTGTCGTTGGCATGTTTGCTGGCAGTGGAAGTATTGTTGTTGTCAGTCTTTTTGTAGCCTTGATCTGGTATTAGTTTGGGCAATGTCCACAATTGCCCTTGTAAGAGAAGATAGTTTGTTTACAGAAAGAAGATTAAGAGGCAGTTCAGAAAAACTTATGTCAGTCAGAAGATCACCTTCCTTTAAGGAGGGAAATGTGGATATAGCTGTGGCTTTTTTTCACCTTCTAAGTAAAGGCAGTGGATTATTATGAGTCTCCCTGCAACCCTTGTGCTAATGTGGCCTGTACTCGGCATTTCCTTGAAGCTGATAGGTGGATGCTAATGTTGCCCTTCATTGTTCAGTGTGGTGTTTTGATACTGGATGTATTTTTCTTCATTTAAAGTCGAAATGTGTTGGAAAAGAATCTGAAAAGTGCAGCAGTATAGAAGTCTAGCAGATTTTTAATAGAGGAGTGAAAAAATAAAGAGAAGTTTAATATATGCAAAGCAGTGTCTTGATGTAAATAATTATTCAACTCAGAGAGTGTTGATTCATTTTTTTCAAACAGTTACCGGCTGAATGAGCTAAGATTTTAAGAATGTTGTTACGAAGAGTTTATCCTCAAAATCAGTGACACAGAAGATAAACAGTCAGGGAGAAGACAGAGTATGAACGATCAGTGAGCATGCAGGTGCACATGCACCAAGGAGCTGTTGACCACACAATCTTCCTTTACAGCCCCTGAAGAAGAAAGAAGAAGCTGAAGACGAGGAGGACCGTGACCGAGTGAGACAGGCTGCCCCTGTGGAGGAACCCAAGAAACCCGCCACCAGCACACAGACAGTATGTAGCCAGCACTGGACTCTTCAGTCTGCTGCTTCTCTTGGTTTGTTTGTTTGCTTGCTTGCTTGGTGATTGATAGGATATGGAGACAAACACAGCAGAACATGAAGTGTTGGGGAAGTGATCAGGAAGTAACAAGGAGGGAAGTTCGTTCCTTCCTTAGAAACGCACAGTCTGCCTAAATGAATTGAAACTGGGACAGATACAGTTCACATACATCTGAAGCGCTTTCTCATAAAGTCGTAGCTAGTGTTTTGTGTTGTGAATTGGTATTAAAAAGTCTGCCAGGTTTGGGTCGATGTTGTTGTTTCCCCTGTTTGTTTGTTTTGTTTTTTTTTTTTGTTTGTGTGTGTGTGTGTGTGTGTGTGTGTGTGTGTGTTTGTAGTGAATTTGTTTTAAGTGTCTGCCCTGTTTTGGTCAGTGTCATTTGTTTTTAATGAATTTTTCTTGTGTTTGTTTGTTGCTTTGGATACATGTGTTTGTGTCATTAACTGAATGGTATATCACTTCAGACAGCGCGCGTTACCTAATAAATAAGATTAACTCCTTCATTTCATTTGGGGGTGGGAAGGGGTGAGGTGGGGGAGGCATTTAGTTGATAACAGTGAGTGAATGGTCATCAGGATACAATATCCCCAAAGTCATTCTACTCCTAACAGCTAGTTCACCCAAACACAGAAGTGCTTGGAAGAGTCAGGACAACCCCCACCCACCTGCTCCTCCATGGTGTTGTGCAGGAGGAAAAGCCCAGCAGAGCGGAGGGAGGCCCAGCCAGGGCAGACAAGGTAGGCAGTGGCGTCTCCCCATCCGGTAAAGGGCAGGACAAGGTGAGTGCCGCGCTTCGCTCTGCAGGGCGTGCAGTGCAGTGCAGTGGCAACAGCATACGTTGGCAGCAGCGGAACATGCTCTGCTTGATGACACGTTTGCCTGCGTGACTCACATTGCTGTGTGTGCCTGCTGGCAGTGACATTGTGTGGACGATGGATTATAGTTCATAATATAGTCTCTCACCTGGGGCACGAGTAGTTCATGGGTGCTTGCTTCGTGTTGAGCAGGGAATGGGGCTTATTTCTGTACCTCGCCTCTCCCTGTACTCCTCCAGAAGAGGCCTGGATGCTAGTCCCTGTGGATGAGATGATAAGATCAATGCCATGCATTCAGTTTGAATTTACGGTGTATAATGATGCATACAAGAGGAAAACAAGTTTTTCCTGTTGAATTTGTGGAGATAAAGCTGTTTTGATTGATGAACAGCAAACAAAAAGTATGTAGACAGTTAAAAGAGAAAAAGGGAAAAGAATGGGGGGGTGGCGCTTTGCTATGACAATGGACTCTAGAGAGAGAGCTGCCTGATTTTCACTCCGGAAAGTCTGTTGTCATTAGAAAATTGTAGCATGATAGAACGTGCTGCGCAGCCTTATTCCACATAATACGCATCATGCAGTGCAGCACCACAATTCAACACATGATAGTACAATACATGGTGGCAGAGACAGCAGCATGACTGTTTGCACTGAAGTGACTGTGCACTTTAAGCAGCTGATTGCTTCCGCTGCTGTCATCCTGCAGTGTTAGCATTTTCCAGCGTTTTCTGATCACAAAGAGCTTCAATTACAGACTGTTTCCATTGATATTCTAGAGAAAACATCCATTTCATCAGTAAGTAAGGCACATCTGGTCGGATGGTTGGCCACTTCCACTGTATCAGAAACCAGTTTTTTTACTTTCACCTCAAAACTCCATCTGTCTTGCCTTCTGCTTTCAAAGCAGGTTAGAACTAAGCTTTGTTTATTTCTATTTTTCCAAGCTAATGATTCATTGATTTCCGGGTGAAATGCAGCTATTCTGGTGCTGACTTTGCTTTGTTTTATTTTTTGTTTGCTATTTCTTGTGACCATCTTGAGCTTGAATTCTGCATCTTACAAACAGTGTGGTGGCCTCAGCACTGCAGTTGGCGGTGTTGCTATTGGTCAGTCATGGCATCAGAAAGTGTGTGTGCACTTGTCAAGTTTTACTTGAAAAGTTCAAGTGAAAGGGAGCTATGCAGACAGTTTGTGAATGTTGTCTGCCTGGAAGATGAGAACAACGCATGTGATGACACCCAGCTGACTCAGACACTAAACTGACAAGCAGACTGAGCAGTTGGTGCCTTGGTCTGTGTTAACAGGGACACTGAACTGATGAGCAGTTGGTGCCTTGATCTGTGTTAACAGGGACACTGAACTGATGAGCAGTTGGTGCCCTGATCTGTGTTAACAGGGACACTGAACTGATGAGCAGTTGGTGCCCTGATCTGTGTTAACAGGGAGGAACACTGAACTGATGAGCAGTTTGTGCCCTGATCTGTGTAAACAGGGACACTGAATGTGACTTAACTCATGCATGCAAATCGACCCACAACGGAGATGGATCAAAACTTGATTACCTGTTTATCCATATCTTAGATGCTCAAAACTGATTACCTATTTATCCATACATAAGATGCTGCAAATTATTAAGGACCAAGTTGGATTTTGACACAAAAAATGATCTCATTGAAGTCTGAAAATGCGAGTACATTGTGTGTATATGATCTCATTGAAGTCTGAAAATGCGAGTACATTGTGTGTGTATATACATACACACATTCACACACACACACACACACACACACACACACACACACACACACACACACACACACACACACACACACACACACATGCATGCACGCATGCATGCACACATGTACGTCTCTCTCTCTCTCTCTCTCTCTCTCTCTCTCTCTCTCTCTCTGTCACACACACACACACACACACACACACACACACACACACACACACACCACACACACACATGCGCACACACATGCACGCGCTCACATACACACACACAAATGTTCATAACGGTCACACACACACACACATATATACAGACACGCTTGAACACAAGCATGTTCATTACAATGCATACATACATAGTTCCTGTCATACTCTCACTTGCTTACACATGCACGCATGCACGCACGCATGTGCGTGCACGCATGCACATGCACAGGCATGCACGCACGCATGTATGCATGCACACGCGCGCACGCACACACACACACACACACACACACACACACACACACACACACACACACACACACACATATATGCATATACACACATGCACACAACACACACACACACACACACACACACACACACACACACACACACGCTTGCACGCATGCGCGCGTGCGCACACACACACACACACACACACACACACACACACACACACACACATACATACACACTTTGACAAACAGTTTGTTTCAGCACTTTCCCCTATTTTACTTGTTCTTAATTTTTACTGCTAATGTATTATACAGCTGCATAGACTGTTAAAGTGACCTTCTGTTGTTGATTACATTTTCATACATTTTCTGGTGACAGCTTGAGGAATCTCTTGAATTAATTTTTGTAACAAGTTATCAAAGGAAAATAGTGTAATTTAGGACAATACTTTGCATATTGATTCATTTTATCACTGCACCTTGAAATATTCACATTGTTTGCCATTACCTGTCTCTTTTGTTGTGCACGTGTGATTGTCACTCACATCACCCGTGCTGCTCACAGGTGGCGCCACTGCCCTTTCGCTACAGTTCCAACGCGGGAAAACGCCCACGCTCCACTGATGACCGCTCTAACAACGGCATTCCTATTTTTGTGCAGGAACGCTATGAAGAAAGGCAGCAAAAACGAGTGAGTCAGATGCACATGATGCGTGCAGATTGCCTTGGTCTTGACATTGAACTCAGAAGCTGCTCACCAGACAAATGACAGAACTGTGCTTTGAAAATGGAAGGAGCAAAAGCAATTAAAAAAAAAAGAAAAGAAAATAAAGGGAATTTCAGAAATAAATGAAAACAAATGAAGGAATAGATTAGTGAAATAAACTCGTTCATTCAGAAAGAGGAGATGAAATTTTAACTGAAAAGTCAGATGAAAATGAAAGTACAAAATACCCAGCAGAGTCTTGAGGTTAGCCTCTTATTCACTTCATCCTGATCTCACAGAAGGAGAGAGATAAAAGTTGGATTTTGAAACGGGAATTCAGTAATCAGTTATCAAAGTTATGAAGTAAGTCTCTTTATGTGTTCAAACCCCATCATACAGAAGGAAAAACTGTAATATTCAGAGACAGAAATGTAAATACTGTAAATACTAAATGAAGTCTTGAACAATCTTCCTGTTGGGTAAATCTGACCTCATACTTTTTTCAATCCAGGTTTTTAGTCACTTTTGAAAATGTTAAACATTTTCATGAAATTTTGAGATCATGGCGATATGCTTAGTTTTACTTTTAAATAGAAACTTAAAAGAAAAATCACTATTCCACCAAATGAAAACAACAAATTGCCAGACAAAAAGAGAACACAGTGTTTGTTACTTTTCTACAGTGGAACAGTAAATTTTCTTTTGTTTCAGTTTTCACCTGCAGTCACCTCACTTTGAAACTAATTTAAAAAAGAAGACTAGGATCCATTTTATGAACATTTTTCTGCAGCCTTTTTTCCCCAACTCTTTTTTATGCCTGTGTAGCACGTACGTTTGTTTTTTCTCTGATCTCTTCATGTCTGTTTAGCATGTAAGATCTCTCGTAGATTTCCACATTTGACAGCTGGTTATTCCATGCAGATAGTGTCCCCTCAACAGAGAATTTGTTGTTTCTGTGTTGGCCATATTCCATTTCTCTGTGACCTACTTTTCTGTTCTGGTCTTCTCTCTAGGAGAGAGCTGTAGAGGGGAACGACCCTGGCCATGTCCAAAACCTTGTGTCCTGTCCTCCTCGTTACTGGCTGAGCTTGCACAGATCGCTGGTCTCAGCACAGCTCAGGCTGGGTTCTGTGTGGCCAAAGATTTTTCAGTTTGTTGTCTCTGCGCTGGTTTTAGAAGTCTCTTGCCTGGTTTTTTTTTTTTTTTTATTCTTGACATGTACGTCCATTATCGCTGGTCTGGAAGGATGCCATTTTTCTAACATTGATGGTTGCTGTAGTGCTCAGCTCTGTGGAGTTATTTCTTTCAGCACAAAACAAAGGTTTTATTTGTTTTCTTGGCTGATTTAACTGTAGTGACAGTCGTAATGGTTTGCAGGTTACCTGAAATTGTCTCCCTTTCCAGAATTCACGACTCTTGTAGATGATGAAATTAAACAACACAGGAGAAAGTGAAAAAGGCTGAACAAGAAAAAACAAACATCTTATTGGTGGGAAGCACTGTATGAGAATTAGGATGCCAGCATCAAGAAGAGATTTCTTTTTCTTTCTCTCTTTTTTTTTTTTTTTTGTTCCTTTTCTTTTCCCAATTGTCATAGTTTGGAAATATTTCATTTCTCCATCTGTTCCTCATTCTCCGCTCCCGTCCCCCCCTCTGCATCCCGCTCCCTCACCCACACATACTCACTCTCCCATTTTCTCATTACCTCCTCCGTATAGCTCTCTACCTGCATATGTATTTTATACTATGTAAATTTATTAAAAAAAAAAAAAAAAGACCCAACTAGATTATTTTTATGCATGTCTCATCTTAAGTTGTGTCACTGGTTTTCTTGGACCTTTTTTTCTGGTTGATTCGTCAGATGTCTTGTGAGCAGGAGTGTATCCATTTACCGTGGAGTTGTAAATAACATTTCTGGATCTGTACACTGACCACTGTTTGTTTTGGGTTTGCTTCTGAGATACTGACCACGACCTGGAGGGTGCTTGCAGTTTACCTGTTTACTTGGTCTTTGTGTATAATTCTGTACAAAGAGATTGGTTGGAAAGTTGAGATTGTGTGCTTTCAGTGTTTTTTACCCAAGTGTTCTTTGGATACAGTGAGCTGAAAATTTCTGGCTTTTTCAATAGGCTGGAATTATCTTTTTTTTTCTGTCATTGTTTGTCTGGCTGCCTGTTGCTGTTGCTGTCTGTAGATGTCTCGTTCTGTCTCTGTATATATCTGTCTATATTTCTGTATATCTCTGTCTCTCTCTCTCTCTCTCCTCTCTCTCTCTCTCTCTCTCTCTCTCTCTCTCTCTCTCCATGCATAATCGCTACTTATGAGAATCAAGATTAATAGTAAAATCACTCAATATCTCTCTCTATCTGTTATCTGTCTGTCTGTCTGTCTCTGTCTGTCTGTCTCAATCTTTCTCTCTCTCTCTCTCTCTCTCTCTCTCTCTCTCTCTTTCTCTCTCTGGCTTGCTGTCTCATTTGTATGGTTGAAAGAAGGTGTTGAACATTTGAGATGTTTTCCTAAAGGAGCTATGACAGAGATAAATTAACAAAAAATGGCAAAGGTGGGATGAACACATTAAGAACAGCTACAGGTTTTGTTTTACAAGGTTTCAGGGATCATCAGGTAATTAAAAGTATTCTTTATTTGACAGGGAGAGACATATAAAAGTTGTATCACAAGATGTAGATTTGGAACATCAGACAATTCAGTGCATTATTACCGACATACAAAAGTGACAGAACGTGTCAACACAGTCTGTCCATTATGTTAGACTTCAAGAACAGATAAACAGCACATGTTGTTTTCTTGCCCTGTTTTTCAGTATTAATGTCGAGAATTTGCACCATGAAATTCTGTAAAAACTCTTGTTTATTTTGCACTATGAAAATTCTGTGAAAACCTTGTTTATTTCACACTGCTTTGCTGATGGCAAGTTAAAATGAAACATCATTGAGGAGTGTTTATTTATTTTTGTTGAAGGCATTTAGGTGGCAAACTTTAGCTTCTAGCTGAAAAAACAATACGAATCGTAAGGATGATACAAGACTTCTTTCAGTGTACTACTGCTGTGTATGTTTGGTCTTCTTTGCTCTTTTTTAAAAGTTGTATGATTTATGTGTTTATGGCATTACCCCATTCAGAAGGGGCTGTAGGCTTTACTTAATAAACCATTCATTCATTCATTCATCCATTCATTCTGTCTCTCTGTCAGTTTGTCTTTCACTCTCTCACTCTCTGTCTCACTTTCTCTGCCTTTCCGCTTGTCTCCTTTTCTTAAAATTAAATGTAACCTTTCCTATAGAACTTGTCCACCCATAGGTCTTGTGTATGGTAAGCCATAGACAGAACAAAAGGAATAATATCCTAGTTTGGATAATGTTGGTTGTAAACGAATTAATAAAGTAAAAAGAAAACAATAGAAATCAGATATTGCAGAGAAAATAAACTTACCATTGATTCTGTAGAGAGCAGGCATTCTTTAGGAGTCCATAGCACACAGACAAGTGATATGTGCACACACACACACACACACACACACACACACACACCATATTAACATGCACAACTGCACATATACAACACACACACACACACACACACACACACACACATACACACACACACGCACATTGTGAACAAACATCCACAAACACATATACACACACACATGCACACACACACACACACACACACACACACACACACACACACACGCACGTTCATGAACACGCACATGCACACACATCATAGAGATTCTGTTTCTCTCACTCTGTCTTTATTTGTTTCTCTCTTTCTCTCAGCCTTTCTCTCACACTGTCTCTCTTTGTGCATCTGTGTATCTGTCAGTCTGTTTGTCTCTGTCTCTCTCTCTAGCTCTGTCTCTGTCTCTCTTTCTCTTCCCCCATCTCTCTCTCTCTCTCTCTCTCTCTCTCTCTCTCTTTCTCTCTGCGTCTGTCTGTGAGTCTCCTTCTCTCTCTCTCTCTCTCTCTCTCTCTCTCTCTCTCTCCCTTTCACAATTTAACATGTTAGCCGTAAGTAGTGGATGACTTTAGACTTGAATAAAGTCAGACAAATACAAAGACGAACAATCTAATAGTGGGGGAAAACAAGCGCAGGCCAACAACTAAATTGTCTTCATAGTAATGACTTGGCAAAACTTTGAATTTAAGGAGGGAAGGGGGGGGGGGGGCAGGAGGGTTGAAGATGTAAAAACTGGGAACACGAAATTAATAAAATATGAAAACTCTTCACTGGCCGCATAAGGGAACCATCACAATCCCTTTTAAAGGCAGATATATTTGTATTGCCTGCTCTCGTCCGCTGGGTCGGAAACTCATCAGGGAGACACGGCTGGCTGTATCTACCCTCCTGGCGTCAAATAGAGAGACACACCACAGTCCATAATACCGTGGTGTTCTCACCACCAAGGGTGCAAAAAAGAATCCAATAGCACCCCCAAAGCAGCCAGCGAAGAGTAGTAAAGAAACCAAACGAAAGTGTGGGGAGGAAAAAAGTTGCTGAAAAACTACAGATATTATGCAAATAGTATAAAATGTAGGGGCAATCTTTGAGCCTACGCTTGAGGATCCACCAAAGATGCAAGGGAGATCAAAAGACAAACACATAGACAGACAGAAACAAATACAAAGTAACCTCGATTTAATCAAACGAAATTGGAAATGAAATGAGGCAGGGAACAGTAAACAATAAACAGTAAACAAGTGGGGTAGTCTTTGCTCCCATAAGGAAACCTAACACAGAGTAACTTTTATTCAAGACTGGCACAGCCTTTAAACTTGAATAAAGTCAGACAAATACAAAGACGAACATCTAATAGTGGGGGAAAACAAGCGCAGGCCAACAACTAAATTGTCTTCATAGTAATGACTTGGCAAACTTTGACTTTGAAGGGGGGGGGGGGGGGGGGGGGGGGGGGGGGGGGGTTGCAGGAGGTTGAAGATGTAAAAACTGGGAACATGAAATTAATAAAATATGAAAAAACTCTTCACTGGCCGCATAAGGGAACCATCACAATCCCTTTTAAAGGCAGATATATTTGTATTGCCTGCTCCGAGGCCTTTCGTCCGCTGGGTCGGAAACTCATCAGGGAGACACGGCTGGCTGTATCTGCCCTCCTGGCGTCAAATAGAGACACACCACAGTCCATAATACCGTGGTGTTCTCACCACCAAGGGTGCAAAAAAGAATCCAATAGCACCCCCAAAGCAGCCAGCGAAGAGTAGTAAAAGAAAACCAAACGAAAGTGTGGGGAGGAAAAAAAGTTGCTGAAAAACTACAGATATTATGCAAATAGTATAAAATGTAGGGGGCAATCTTTGAGCCTACGCGAGGATCCACCCAAAGATGCAAGGGAGATCAAAAAGACAAACACATAGACAGACAGAAAAACAAATACAAGTAACCTCGATTTAATCAAAACGAAATTGGAAATGAAATGAGGCAGGGAACAGTAAACAATAAACAGTAAAACAGTGGGGTAGTCTTTGCTCCCATAAGGAAACCTAACACATAGTAACTTTTATTCAAGACTGGCCAGCTCGGCCTCAGAGCAATACAAATATATCTGCCTTTAAAAGGGATTGTGATGGTTCCCTTATGCGGCCAGTGAAGAGTTTTCATATTTTTATTAATTTCGTGTTCCCAGTTTTTTACATCTTCAACCTCCTGCCCCCCCCCCCCCCCCCCCCCCCCTTCCCTCCTTAAATTCAAAGTTTTGCCAAGTCATTACTATGAAGACAATTTAGTTGTTGGCCTGCGCTTTGTTTCCCCCCCCTATTAGATTGTTCGTCTTTGTATTTGTCTGACTTTATTCAAGTCTAAAGGCTGTGCCAGTCTTGAATAAGTTACTCTGTGTTAGGTTTCCTTATGGGAGCAAAGACTACCCCACTTGTTTACTGTTTATTGTTTACTGTTCCCTGCCTCATTTCATTTCCATTTCGTTTTGTTTTGATTAAATCGAGGTTACTTGTATTTGTTTCTGTCTGTCTATGTGTTTGTCTTTTGATCTCCCTTGCATCTTTGGGTGGATCCTCAAGCGTAGGCTCAAAGATTGCCCCCTACATTTTATACTATTTGCATAATATCTGTAGTTTTTCAGCAACTTTTTTCCTCCCCACACTTTCGTTTGGTTTCTTTTACTACTCTTCGCTGGCTGCTTTGGGGGTGCTATTGGATTCTTTTTTGCACCCTTGGTGGTGAGAACACCACGGTATTATGGACTGTGGTGTGTCTCTATTTGACGCCAGGAGGGTAGATACAGCCAGCCGTGTCTCCCTGATGAGTTTTCCGACCCAGCGGACGAAAGGCCTCGGAGCAGGCAATACAAATATAGGGATTGTGATGGTTCCCTTATGCGGCCAGTGAAGAGTTTTCATATTTTATTATTTCGTGTTCCCAGTTTTTTTTACATCTTCAACCTCCCCCCCCCCCCCCCCCCCCCCCCCCCCCCCCCCCTTCCCTCCTTAAATTCAAAGTTTTGGTTTATGGTCAAACTCATTCAATTTACAAGAAAAAAGAAAACTCATGATACTGCATAGTGATGTTAACCGCAGTAGATGCTGATATGTGACCAGGAAACGGCATTTTCTAAATTATCTGTTTAATGGCAATATGTCAATAAGAAAACAAACACACTGTTTTTGCTCAGTGAGGAATGGTGCGTCATTGCAAGTATTTTTGTTTTGCCATCCTTACGGATGCTGATGTCGATCATTTCCATTGCTGATCATTCTTTTGCCAACTTGGGTAGATCCTAAACTGTCTACTCCACTCCCCATCTCCCCCTCAAAAAGAAAAAAGATGAAAAATAATCTTTTATTCCTGGATTAGACATTACATGAAATGATTATTATGACCATCGTAACACTTGGAATTGTCAGGAGATGGTGAAGCAGATAGTGAGCAGCACAACTACACTTTTTTTTTTTTTTTTTTTTTTTTTTTTTTTTTTTTTTTTTGTGTGAGAATCTGAATGTTCTGTTGGACTCACAATACTGGGACTGGTTTTCAAACTATGGGACTCTTGGTCAATGTGTTGAGCATGTGAGCATCCATGACCGTGGATTATGACTATCATCATTGTTGTGTATTATGCGTGTTAGCAGGACTACCTGCAGGCACTGACTACTGCCTACCTGCGCAATGGGATCCCTCTCTCACAAAGATCCTGCAGGTAAGTGCAGTGTTTTGGTTCCTCTGTGTGTGTGTGTGTGTGTGTGTGTGTGGTCATCCCATCTTCAAGTCCAGTGCCTGTAGCTCTGTGTTGTGTGTTGCCTGTGTTCTGTGCACTGTAATGAGTTGTTGCTGCATGCTGGTTGTCACTATGGATGTTGTCAGGTCGTGCATACAGTGTGTGTAAACTGTAACTTGTGCAAGAAGTGGGAAAGCTGGTGAGGGGGTCTTGTGTTGATTTGGTAAACTTGATGTGACTGTCACTGTTTGTTTAGAAAGAACAGAATAATGAAGCTGCACACACACACACACACACACACACACACACACACACACACACTGTAACTTTTTCTTCATTCTACAGACACATCAGCCTATGTGATAAAATCCCCTCGTTTTCCCTTGCTCTTTTTTTCACTTTCATGAGTGTAACATGTTGGAATGCAAGTTGACCTTATGTTGAACTAATTCTGTCTTGTCATGTCTCGTCTTAACCCCCAGCTTCCCTGCGTACCTGTCTCATGGGATTTGGATATGAATTTGTTGATACTTCATGTTCATATTGCATTCAGTTTGCAGCAGTGAAGTGATGGTGTAAACTGCTTGATACATTTGACTGCTGCATTGTGACGATTGTATTTCATATGATGTTTCCTTTTTGCTCGGCCATGGATAATGGACTGCCATATCAAAGTTTCACCGAAGGACAGGTCGTGGAATGGAAGGAATCAAACTGCTGTCAAAGATTATATGTTGTACGGCACACTCACTTTCTTCTGCTTCACTTTGAATGGGCTCTGCTCCCCATGGTGACTGATTTCTGCCTACAAAGTAAATGGATGACCGTTTTTAAATACCATGAGAGCAGCTACATTCTGTTTTTGGAAGAAGTATAAGCTGGGTATTTTTCTTTCCTCTATTAGCACGGAACATTGATATGAAATGCAGGATCTTTAACATGCGTATTCCATCCTCCGCAAGGCAGATCAGAGTGTGAACAGGTTCCATGCATGTTGATCTTAGAGGCAGTGAAACCTCCATCCTTCCCCCATGGATCCTGAACCTTCTCCCACTGACTTCCTGCCTTCACCGCCAGCTCACACCCCTCACTCCCCCTACTACCCCACCCTTCATTCAACAACTCTTACCTGTCACTTGCCATCCCTCTATCCTCACCCACCAACTCCAGGTCTTTGTGAGCTGTCCCCAACCATTCACCTGTCAGTCCTCACCCATCTCCCTCCATTCTTCTGTCTTCACCCACCAACTCCAGGTCTTTGTGAGCTGTCCCCAACCATTCACCTGTCAGTCCTCACCCATCTCCCTCCATTCTTCTGTCTTCACCCACCAACTCCAGGTCTTTGTGAGCTGTCCCCAACCATTCACCTGTCAGTCCTCACCCATCTCCCTCCATTCTTCTGTCTTCACCCACCAACTCCAGGTCTTTGTGAGCTGTCCCCAACCATTCACCTGTCAGTCCTCACCCATCTCCCTCCATTCTTCTGTCTTCACCCACCAACTCCAGGTCTTTGTGAGCTGTCCCCAACCATTCACCTGTCAGTCCTCACCCATCTCCCTCCATTCTTCTGTCTTCACCCACCAACTCCAGGTCTTCGTGAGCTGTCCCCAACCATTCACCTGTCAGTCCTCACCCATCTCCCTCCATTCTTCTGTCTTCACCCACCAACTCTAGGTCTTTGTGAGCTGTCCCCAACCATTCACCTGTCAGTCCTCACCCATCTCCCTCCATTCTTCTGTCTTCACCCACCAACTCCAGGTCTTTGTGAGCTGTCCCCAACCATTCACCTGTCAGTCCTCACCCATCTCCCTCCATTCTTCTCCTTTCACCACCCTCAGCCTTCCCCTGCCAGCCACCTCTGGGGCTGGAACCTCAGATCTCTCAGACCTTCAGGTGCCGGTGCGATGTTTAAAGTGCGGAATTGTCATACCCATGATTTGCAGCTGACTGTTAGGAGGTCAAACACATTGGGACATTGCCCAGAATGAAAGACTTGCATGAGCCAGGGAGAAAAGAGAACTGTAAAATGGAGGGTGAGTGGAAATGAGAGGCTTTCAGCTGCTGTTGGCACCATGGTGGCGTTAAATCAGGGGAACTGAAACACAGGGTTCTTGTCCTTCTGTGAATCCTTTGGCTGGTTGGTTTAAATTCATCTTACCAGTCCTCAGGTTTGTTGGTTTCATTCTAGTGTTGATTAAATCAGTGTTTAGTTTGCCTTGTATTCAGCATTTTTTTTCTGTTTAAATTTCTACATATTTTTTTCTCTTTACCTTGTTTATATTTCCAGTGAATGTTTTCTTTCTTTGCTATGTATAAGTTGTAATCAGTGATAAGAAAGTAAACAGATTTGTAATTGAAAGTGAAAAAAGGAATTTGAACAACTCTGCAATGCTTTATGCAGCCCTATTGAGTAGGGTAATTTGAAGTAACACATGCTGGTGATAGTTCTTAATAGAAAATTATTTCAAGAGCCATGTATAAGAAATCACTGTTATTGAAAATATCATAGTTAGTTTCAATATTAATTTCTTTTTTTCTTTTGCTATAGGCAGTATCATATTTTAATTTAGCTTGATTCAGTTGGACTTTGTTTGGAAAGCCTGCTGTAGCCTAATGTTAGCACTTGGTTTGTCTGGCATGTTGACTTGCATTTGGAATGCATGTAGCTGGCATGCTTTTGTTCCATTTTGTCTGGCAGTGTTTGTCAGAATGGACCCTAGAAAAGGTATTGGTTTTGTTCTTTTTCCCTTGCTTCTGTAGTGTCTGCTAATTTCCTCTTTTTTCCTTCCTGTGTGTGTCAGTGAGAATCAGAGATAGGCATAGATGCGCGTGATTTGGATAGTTTTCTTTTGAGTTTTCCTCATGGTCTTCCTGAGATGAACACACAGTTTTTCCATTGTTTGTCGTCCAGCTGTTCTGTCTGTCCTCTCCACAGTACACACAGCATTCACGTATCACTGGTGTGTAACAGACATAACAACCTGTCCCTGCCAACAACTAACAACAGCCCGTGGTCAAGAAAAATAAGCCAAGCTGTGTCAGTTGTGCAGTCTTTTATCAGACCGCAAAAAAGCATCATTATGTTTGGAGTAACCTTTCTTTTGCACCCACTGTTTTTATCTAAGAATGAGATCAGCTCATATTGTCAGACACAACTCTTAAGTTATAGAGTTTGTGTTAAAGGATATCAGGTACTCTCGGTGCAGCTTCGCCCGTGAGCTCCCTCGGAGGAACTTTTTTTCCCCACCTCTTTACCATCTCTGTAGGTGAGTGCAGTTACTCTGAAGCCTGCAGAAAGTGGTGAATTGTGCTGGTTATGGATCACTATGATAGTCTGAAGGCGTCGTTATGAGGAAATGCAGAGAGAGGTCACTTTCAGATTTTTTTTTTTTGACATGCGCTCCAAGAGTCCAATGTTTTGGCCTCCACAGGGATTACCACAGATGTTGAAAGACGAACACAAAATAAAGTGAATACGAATGAATGAGCTGAAGTTAGAGAGGAAGAGCTGTGCAAGAGAGGCAAAGAAGAAAAGGGGGGGCAAGACAGAATGTTAACTGATATGATTAATATGACCACTGATAATCCTAATAAGAATCAGTTGACATATAGTTGTACCAAAGAGCAAGACCACAATCTTGGTCCAGTAGTGATGTGTTTAATCTACAGTAAAGGAGAAAAAGAAAAAAAGCTCAGGCGTAAATATGATTTTTTTTATTTACAGGCATGTCCAGAAATAATTTTTAAAAACTTTAAAAGTGCAGCAATAACTGTTTTTATTCATTGTGCATTGATGATTAGTGATGTGGTTAAAAAGATTATTTTTGACCACCCATTTTTGTTTACATCATGATCCCAGTGAGAACTCATCAACTTTCTTGACTATGATGAAAGTCTTGAAAATATCAAATGTATCTATTTATGGAGTAAAAAGCTAACAAATTGTTCTTTCTGTGATCAGTGAAAAGTACCTGTTGACAGTGCTCATTTACAAAAATTTTGTTGAGAAAGGTTATACTCACATCAAGAACATCAGAAATGCACAATTTTGATGTCACCAAACACTAAATGCATTTACACCAGATTATAACATTTGATGCTCTTCAGTGACCATGAAAGGATAAAACACTTCTTCCCTGAAAAGTAAATACAGGCAATGTTTAGTTTCTGTTTCATGGGGAGGGGGGAGGGGAGGGACTTTCATGTGCAGAGAAGTTTTCTGCAGAACTCATGGTATTGACGTCACCTGCAGTTTGAAATTTTCAAGTTTGAAATTTAAACTCAAAAATTGTTAGAAGATCTGACTTTTCAATTATTATAATATTCATTATTGTAAGCTTGAGGTCTGACTTTTGAATTATCATGAAATTCATTATTTATAAGCATGCAGGTAACTTTGAAATATTCAGCTATGCTGCATTTCTGATTGTTGGTATCCATGTAACACTTTGGGGACCCAAGATTGTGGCCATTTTCAAAACAAAGAGAAAGTATACAAATAGTTTTACCTCAAAATAAGTGCACTCTCTATGTAAATCAGAATCGTTAATGCTACCCCTTTAGTGGAACAGAGTTTTCATTCCCACAGAACGCATTCTTTGTTCATAACATTTGATATGAAGCACTAACTTTACGTGTGTGAAATCTCTTTAAAGAGACTTTCCAAACAAGGACTCCATCTGTTTACTTTTTTTTTCTGGAACATTGAAGTCTTTATACAGATACTGTCTCAGATTTAAGAGCCAAAACAGATGTCTACCCTTAAACAACACAATTTTAAAAGATTTCAGGAAAATGTTGATGAGAGGTTTCACTAAGTGAAATACATTGAACTGCACTGGAGGGTGACACTGTCAGTGTGTTGAAAACATAATGCAATGAACATCCATGGCTGCATTTGGCATTTTCAGACTGGTCTTTGATTTCCTTTTGCGAGCAGCCAGTTACATAATCTGAAGTAGTCTGCATCATTTCAAAGTGTAAGAGTTATGAATTATATTGGAAAAATGAAATTGAACGAAATTTAACGTGCAAGTGATTTTTCAGAAAATTGATTTCTGCTACTGAAAATATTTGGCTGTCGTACTTTTTGCAGTCTGTTGTTAGGGAGACGTATAACAGCTCTGTGCTCCAGACAGCGATCTATGCGGTTCACAGACTCCTTGAGTCTCTTTGAATCTTGCTGAGTTTTAGATCTCTTTTTAAGGCCTTCAGTAAATCTCCCTGGATAAACAATGGAAGACAATCACCATCTTAAAGAAATACACTTCAAAAAACCCTGAAGACCAGCGCTGGCTTTTCATGAGTTACTGTCTGTCTTTGAAAAAAAGAATCCATCAAAATTTGCTTATCTTTGTGATAAGAGAAGGACTGACCAAAACGTTTTAATCCTTTTTAACAAATGTGCCTGTAGCAGACAAGCTCAGAATTATCTAAAGGGAGATGAATTACATTTAGGGAAGAAAGAAGTAATCCAGAATTTTTTTACTTTCGACAGTAGTCTTGAAATTTGCCTCAGGGATTTTCTGGAATTTTCTGTCAATTTTTTTGTGTTTTGGATTTCTGTTCCTTTCATCATTAAAATTTCAAGATAAACATTTGTAATATTCTTGAAGTCTTTGATATTTGTTTTCTTTCAAAAAGAAGTGTGTAGGAGCCCTAATTATGTGGAGGCCAAATGATATGACCCATCCCCTTTGTCAGACGGAAATGTTTAGAATCCATAGTCATCACAGTTTTCCTCGGTCCCATTTTCACACTTGTCTGTCTGATTTGATGAATGCTGTGATAGGCAAAGAAAGGTCGTGAAGAGCCCTCCATTCAAAGTGAAAGAAACACCATCCTTATTTGATACATTGTTTGACACATTCATAAACACCATTTAACTCAGACACCAGAAAGTGTTTCTGCTCTTTCCCTTATGAAAGGTCACAAATGTTCACTTGCACTAATTACTGAATAACATTTGCACGTTCTTCAGAAACCCAAACTAACATTCACACATGTACATGTATAATCCTACTTTGGTTGATTTTTTGTCTAAATGATGGAGATAAGAAATACATAATGCAATATGAAAGGGGAATGATGATTACCTGCTGAAATGATTGAAATATTTTCAGTCATTTTTAGTGTTATTCAGTGATATTCACATAATTGTTTATTGTTTTTATTCTTACTTTGATTTATGTTTTTGAAGTCTCAGGCAAATCATAAAACTGAACTTTTAGTTACAATGCATTAGACCATTATCGTTATTATTATCATGATTATTACTATTATTGTTATTATCAGGATCATTATCAAATAATTGTTATTATCATTGTTATTATTGCTATTATTATCATTTTCAATCATTATTGTTAATATTCATGTATGAACACGTAATTAATAATTAACCTCATGTTCCTATGTGAATTTTGTATAGGTCTTCAACACCCAGCACATGTATTTTGTTTTTATTTAACTGCTTTAGCATCATTTATAGCTTCTGGTTCCCCCAAATTGTATCAGTATTATCAGCTTCTATCCCCCCCCCCCCCCCCCCTCCAGCTCCCTTCCCTTACCTGATGTACCAGTTATTATATTCCTCTTTACCAGCACAGCTGGACACTTCAGTCAGACTAGGTGCCAGTCAGCTATCATGGAAAAATGCTCATATGTATATATATATGTTTATACATATTTTTGCCAAGTTTAACATTGTCAGAATTTTTATGTTTTGTATTGATCATTTCATAAGCTGAAATGTTGATATCGACGGAATTTAGGATACAAAATCTTCTTAATTTTTTTTTTTTTTTTTTTAAATGATGATTTGTCAGATTCTGTCACATTTGCATAAAATGGTATGGGATTTGACATGTCCTGTGTCGACATTATTTTTTCATGATTCATCAATAACTTCTTACTTAAGATTTGAACAGACTCTGACCGGATTGATTGTTTTCTCCCAAATTTATTGTTTTACAGTGTTCATGATAGAAAGAAAATGTCAGGTCAAAAAATGTGTGTGTGTGCGTGTGTGTGTGTGTGTGTGTGTGTGTGTTTAATCAAAACCATATGAGCATGCTCATTTGTCAGATTTTTTCTATTTAAGGAATTAAGAAGATTATTCAAATGGCAGTGTAATTGTAAAATGTTTACAAAAGGATCAATATTTTGGTGCACAGAATATTTTCAGAGATATTTTAGCATTGCACTTTCAGTCAGGTGTTTGTTGACCTGTGTCAGTGAATTTGTATTTAGTTCTTCAGCTGTCTGTGAATTCCCTGTCTCCTGATTTAACTCAGTGACTTTCTCTTCCTTCAGTAACTATTTATTAACCATTAACAGTTCAGTCTTGATTCAGTCATATTCTACATCCATGAAAAAAAAAAGAA
>JADBJO010002965.1:177500-227500 GCA_016801955.1 Conus betulinus
TGGGAATGAGGCTCCACAAGCCTTTTTTTTTTCAGTTTGCAAAACTTGTGCTGTAGCCATAGATGTGAAGTGTATTTCTCTGTTTGACTGTGTATCAACTGTGTGTAATGAACTGTGTAAATGTTAAAGCTGTAGCAGTTTTAAGGCTTGGAACATCCTGCTGCTAACTGATAGACTGAGGCATCCATGGGTGGATGGGTGATGGATGGATGGACACCAGACAGAGGAAAATGTGGGAGGTTGTAAAATTTATGCATGTAAATTGACATCTTAATGAAGCTAGAAGAATTGATTACATGGTAGTGTTCCAGTTACATATCTGCTTGTGTGTTCATTATTGTTGTTACAATGAAAGTGCCTGCTGTATTCAGTTGTATGTTTGATTTTGGGGGTTCTTGCCCCTTGACCTGAACCATAGCAAAATGATGCCAGTGCTGAGTTTTGCATGCATGCATGAAGTCCCAGGTCTGGTCTTTTATGTTGATAGAAAGGGACAAGGAAAGGTGGGGGAAGGGGAAGCAGATAAACTGATGAAAGTTAATTGAATGATTTCAGGGGAAGGAAAATCACTGGAGAATACTGTAGTTGCACATGTATGGTCTGTCTTCTAAGCCCAGTCAAACTGGGCTGTGCTCTTGTTCAAGTGCATGAAAAAGACATTGTTCTAGAGTTTCCTCTGAGGTTATCAGGCTTTAACATGAGTATAATTTTCTTTGACATTTATTCGGAGCCACCAACACTCAGTAGCAGCGCTTTGAATGTACACGGTTTTGTTAAGTATGGAATTGGGCACTTGCATACTTCAGTTTCTTTTCATAGAATCGGTTGGTTCTCAGCAGTTATTTGTAATTGTAAAAGGAAGTTAGAAAAAATGTTTCTTCAGCTCTGAATTGAAATACAATAATTCATATTGAAACGATGTCAGAACTTTCAAAAAGGATAGTAGCAAACGTTAGCATAATAATATGAGCAGTTGATAGAAACAACAACAGTAGCAATAATAATCATCATGGTGAAAAAGCCTAAAATATCTCTGTTGAATATACATGAGATACATAATCTGACACCCTTGGACAGTGACAGTAATCTCACTTTGTGAATGTGTAATTAATAATACTTGTACATGTTTGCTGTTTGATTCCCATCAACCCAGATATGATTCACACTTTAAGCTTTAACAGCAATGCATGGTTGGAAAAGAAGAAAACCACAGGTACCAACAAAGAAAACAAAAGCATGGAAAAGGGGAAAAAATGGGCAGGTGGTAAATGGCACAGCTTACCACAAAAGTAATTTCATGGCTGGTTTTTCAAGTTATGTGGATTAAAGAATGATAAAGATAACTTTTTGTTACCCTGATAAGACAATTACATGCCCAAGATTAAATGAACGCTGCCGATGGCATCAGTTCACCACCCAGAAAAAAAATGTAAATACAAGACATGCAAAACAAACAACAATAAATAAGTTGTTTCCTTGTTTATTCAGAGTGCCCTGTATGTGCCCTTTTTACCTGGCAGTTTGCTGCTGTGAGTAGCACTGGTTGGAAGTGATCAGATGTAATTGTCTCACCATGGAAACAAAAGTTCTGTATCTCATTTGATGTTAACTGTTTGCATCTCCTTGCATCCCTGAAGGTGTGCTTTCAAGTTATTTATTCTTACAGACTTTTTTTTTAATTTGAAACATTAGGTGTTTGGTAATTCTCTTATGAAAACTATGGAATGTGAAAGGTATGAAGAAAGAGAAGTCAATTATTTTCTTTGAAAAGCATGCATGTAAAAATTACTATTTAGAAATAAGGAGTGAATCATAAAGTGACTAAAATTATGGACATGAAAGCATGCTAACAAGAAAGTTGAGATGGTAACAATTGCCTGACCAACCATCATACAGATGGCACAATGTGACATGGATAACCATGATTACCTTTGACAAGCTGCTGTTAACCAACCATTAGAAAGATACCCTTTCATCCCCCTTGCTACAAGAAATCTCCTGTCCTTTGAAGATTAAGGTCTTCTTCTTCTTCTCTGTATGCAGGCTGATACTCCTGTGGACATTCCCTGTGTAGACAAGCAAGGATTAATCCCATCCACCTAACAAAGGGACTGGAGTTTTTTGTGTGTATGACTGTTTTTTTATCCTGCCATTAAGGCAGTCATACTCCAACTTCGGGGAAGAGATTAAGGTCAAATTTAGTGACCATTTAGGATGAAAAAAAAGAACAAAGAACAAAAATGCTAAAGGAATACGGAGGTTATATGACGCTCTCTAAATCAGCCTTGCATCAGTGCGACTAAATCTAGAGAGTAACTGGACCTCCATCTTGATACATTTACTCTGGCAGGACCAGTGTAAGTACAGCACCTGTAGGAGAATTCCAGACAGTGTTTACTGAAAAGCAGCTGTTGAACAGCCCACTGCATTTCTGAAGAAGTCAGAAACAACTATTGACAACATCATAAAAGTTGTTCCTGTTAGCAGGGGTTTGAAGCTGGAAGGAATGGAAATTTTGATGGCAAGTTCATCTGTAGCAGGGGAATCAAAGGATATCTTACCCCCTTAGTGTCAGCACTGCCCACCAACCCACTGTCCTCATTGCATGTCACCTACAACCCTGTTATTTGTGTCTGCTCTCTCCGCTGTCTCTCTCACCTTCGCGGGGCCAGTTGTCCACTTTCGTTACTCTGAGCGCACGGGGGGTGGAGGTGGTGGTGGTTCCAACCTACCCTTTAGTCTGGAAGGCTTGTGTGCACACCACGGCCAGACCCTGGCTGCCCACCTGGCCGCAGGGGGACACAGCCCTCGGCCCCAGGGGCAAGGGACAGGCTACCTTCCATCCTCCTACCCAGGTAATCTCCCCTGACACTCGCCTCTCCCGCCAGCAGGTGGTGACTCAGTCTGTGAACGGTCCAGCTGGGCGGACGTTTTCTGTTTGTGTTTAAACGACTGAATAGAAAATAGTTGTCATTCTCAAAAGTCTAGAATGCGATGCAACAATGTGTCAGGTGAATGAAAGAAAATGAAACATTTTGAAATCAACAAATGAGAATTCAAACAGATCAAAACTGACAGAATGGTCACAAGTGAACTAATCATGGCAAAACTAGTGCTATATGTAAGTGACGATTTGTTTCCATTGCATTGTGGATTCTTCCTTGTTGGGTCAGAGGATTCCAGACTTTGGTGGAAATTTTCATTTCAGGGTACTGCTTAGAGAGAATGATCTGATCTTACTTTAAATGCCTTTCAATCATCAGGAACTACAGAGAATAGCTTATGATGCAAAATTTGGACACTGACACTGTACATCATTTTTTTTTTTTTTTACATTGACACTGTACATTCACAGACTGGGTCATCACAAAATGTATTCTTGATGTGTAGTTTTGTTATGGATTTATGTTTAACTTTATTTTTTAACAAAAATCATCTTTTGATGATTTATGCTCAAATTGTGATGACACTTGCATGTTAATAATGGTACTGTTTTTTTTTTTTATATGTTCATTGTCATGAGTAGAGATTTAAGCTTCTTCTAATACGTTTGATTACATTATATGAATATTTAATCAACTCTTCAATGCATGAAAGCTAGCGGCTGAGTAAGTTACTAATTTTTTTTCTAGAACTCTTTCATAGAAAATTAACTTGGGGTTTTATGTATTACAGTCGACTAATTACTGAAATCATATTCAAGGTTTGAACAAAAGCCAGGTGTTTTTACCCACATGGTTGACCACAGTGTCAAAAGGATGTGTTTTTTGTGTGACACTGTGGTTTTACCATGCTGTTTATTTTGTTGTAGCAGGGGGTAACTTCCATGTAGGAAAAGCATACTTGTAACTGGACGTTCCATGACTTGACAGACACTCACAAACAGTGTGGAAAACAATCTCTCTGTCTTGGCTGATGTGCTCTCAGGGACAAGCACCAGTACAGTGTGTGTGTGACCACAGAGTTTTAGCAGCCAACTTTCCTTCATCAGGAACTCCAACCACCAGTGATTGAGTCACACCCTTGGTTGTGCAGTCCAGGGTTTTTATAGATTGTTGATGATACCATTTTCCATTTTGTGTTCCCTAGACACACAAGTCTTAATTCATGGGTGTAAGATGGAGCTATGCAGTGAAGGAAAGATGTGGTTCTCACATGGTAGGGGAGGTATGCAGTGTAAGGAATGTATGGCTAACACATGGTAGTGGAGCTATGCTGTGAAGGAAATATGTGGTTATTACATGATGGGGAGCTATGCAGTGTAAGAAGTAATTGGTTATCACATGGTAGTGGAGTTTTGCAGTGTAAGGAATGTATGGTTATCACATGGTAGGGGAGCTAAGCAGTGAAGAAATGTATGGTTATCACATGATAGGGGAGCCATGCTGTGAAGGAATGTATGGTTATCACATGGTAGGGGAGCTATGCTGTGAAGGAATGTATGGTTATCACATGATAGGGGAGCTATGCTGTGAAGGAATGTATGGTTATCACATGATAGGGGAGCTATGCTGTGAAAGAATGTATGGTTATCACATGATAGGGGAGCTATGCTGTGAAGGAATGTATGGTTATCACATGATAGGGGAGCTATGCTGTGAAGGAATGTATGGTTATCACATGGTAGGAGAGCTATGCAGTGTAAGAATGTATGGTTATCACATGGTAGGGGAGCTATGCAGTGTAAAGAATGTATGGTTATCACATGATGGGGGAGCTATGCTGTGAAGGAATGTATGGTTATCACATGGTAGCAGAGCTATGCAGTGTAAGAAATGTATGCTTATCACATGGTAGGGGAGCTATGCAGTGTAAAAAGAATGTATGGTTATCACATGATAGGGGAGCTATGCAGCGTAAGGACTGTATGGTTATCACATGGTAGGGGAGCTATGCAGTGAAGGAATGTATGCTTATCACATGGTAGGGGAGCTATGCAGTGTAAAGAATGTATGGTTATCACATGATAGGGGAGCTATGCAGTGAAGGAATGTATGGTTATCACATGGTAGGGGAGCTATGCAGTGTAAGGAATGTATGGTTATCACATGATAGGGGAGCCATGCTGTGAAGGAATGTATGGTTATCACATGGTAGGGGAGCTATGCAGCGTAAGGAATGTATGGTTATCACATGGTAGGGGAGCTATGCAGTGTAAGAAATATGTGGTCATCACAGGACAGGTATTCACATTGTCAACATGCTTTAAAGACCGTCCTGTCCTGCGCTGCCTCCTTTTGCTGCTTATTTCCTGGCCATGTTAGTCCACATCTGCTTGTGTATTCCTCTTGCCTGGGTTAGGCTTTGAGTTGCTGTTGCTTTGAGTTGGGCTTGGAGCTGTTCATCTTTCAAGAACATTAAAGAAAAGGGTAGTAATTTAAAAGAGAAAGAAAGATAGATGAAACTCGTTTACTTTATTTCTGCTATTTTGGGGGGCCATTGACTTTGGTGCAAGATCAGATGTGTTCCAACTTGGGTGTTCATTTTCAGGATCATGATGTTGTTTTTTTTTTTTTTTTTGGCTTTTGTTTTTGTTTTCTTTTTTTACACACTTTTTGTTGCCCTTGTTGTGTGCTTCTTGTGGTGTACTGGACAGATCCACTGTAGTTTTATTCCAAAAGTGTCTTGTCCCAGCCTGTCATGTTGTCCTTTGTTTCAGGCACCATGCAACAGTGTCTTGTAATCAGTGAGTGTCTAGTTCATCACCAGTGTGAGAGTGCAATGGAATGTAGACACATTGGTTTGCTAAGGCTATGAGTGAACAGAAACTTTGGTATGTTCTGCCAAAACCTTGTGACTGAAGTGCGGCTTTTAAGGTTAGAAGCTAGACAGCAGAGCTAGACTCAGCTGTGCGGTTTTTCTTCCAGTATCAGTTCTTCTTGTTTTTATTGCTAGTATGGAATGGTGATAGGAGAGGTGTGCATGTGACTAGATTAGAATTTTGATTTGTTGTGTCCACAACTGTAGCTTTTCTGTTTGAAGTGTTGGGTTTTTTTGTTGTTTTTTTTTTGTGGCATCAGTTGTCGGATCAATGGAGCACCTAAGGCGGGATTTTTTTTTTTTTCCCCCCCCATGGCCGAAATCTACCTCTTCATTTTTTTGTGCTTCACACTGTCCTCTTCATCTGCCAAAAAAAAAAACAAAATGCAAAAAAAAAAAAAAAAAAGTAATTTCAACTACTAGTTTTTTTTTTTTTCGTCCTTTCTTTCTCTCTCTTTCTTTTTCTCCCCCCCCCCTTCCAAGCAGTCCCTTACACACCATGCGTAGTCTGTATGTTCTCTAACAAATGGACATATTCTTGCTGGTTTTAGCGTTTTGGTGTTTGATACAAAATGTCTGGGTTTGTTAAGGTTCTAATGTGTGGTGCACTGGCACTCTCCCACTGATAATGTGCTGCTTACAGAGAGAACACCATAAATGAAACAAAGGATTTAATACTTAATAATTTTCTTTTCTTTTGAATCTTCCCAAAGAGAGAGAGAGAGAGATAGAGAGAGAGAGAGAGACGGACACAGGTGGCATCATAGAGTTGTATGTAGAGTTTGTTACAAATTTGTTTGAAGTAGTTTTCCAGTGTGTTGTGGTGTGAGTGTTGTGCCTAAATATTGAATACCAAAGTTCATCACGGTTTTTTCCTCTGGGCCGCTCCACAGAACCATACATGCAGGTGTTGATTAGTGAGGGAATGGCAGAGTGATTGTGACTGATTGCTTGTGTCAGCGAGTCAGGGTCAGGTCCCGCACTCTGACCCCCCTCCCCAAGGTCACCCTCAGCGTCAGAAGCAGAGGTCGGGGAGGGGCAGAGAGGAGCAGGACAGAAAGAAGGAGCGGCTGCACCAGATGGCGCCCAAGTGGCTGCAGGACTCCAGCGTGCGTCTCACTCCTTTGTCCCACGTCCCCACAGGTACATGTCTGCCAGGGAGGGGTTGTGACCTTTCACCAGAGACATCTCGTTGTGTGACACTGCCTTGCCATGGCTGCTTCATTAACAAATGTTTTATCAGTACTACAGTCAGTTTCAGTTCATGTTGTCTGTAGCCCAGCCGACTCCAAGGGGCCGTATCCACAGATGAAAGGAAACTATGGTCAACTACATGTTGTCACTATGCCCATGTATTATGCTCTTTTTCTGTCTCATCATAGATAGACATAAAAGCAGTAGATGCACATAACATGCACACGCAAGTGCAACTAAATCTATATAAAAAAAGATAAACTCACAAACACAGGCACTCGCACACACATACTTACACACACACACACACACACACACACACACACACACACACACACACACCACATTGTAAAATGTGTACAAGTGTGTGTGAAGGAATTTACAGTGTTTATGTATTATATCCTTTGAAATATGCAGGCAGACATACAGATCAAACTGTTTCTGAAAAGTATTCATACAAATATACACACCGTGATGAAGTACTAAGAGTAGGTAAACACTTGTTCAAGACAGACAAGAGAAAAATGGAATGAATCACCACTGCTTAAGATAAACAAGTTCACTCAAACTTAAGCACAATCTCCTGTAATGCAAGATCTAACAGCACTGTATATGAATGTTGCTTCCATTTAAAAAAAAAAAAATTGCTGTTGCAGTGTATGAAAACAGAAAAAAAAGAAGTTGCAGCACACCAGCATGCAGTCAAGAGGATTTTGTGCCCATCTGCCAACCATACACATTTCTTTTGTGGATTTTCCAGTTTCAGTGAAAAGCCAGACTGCTCTCTCTCTCTTCCTCCCCAGCTGCCTTCCCCTGGTTGCTAGATGTTCACCCCAGAAGATTGACTCCTCTGCGTTTGAACTTTGTGGGGTCAGGCTCACATTCCTGTAAAACATACCATCTGGCTTATGATGCTGCTGAACCCGATGAAATTATAGTAGGCTGAGAATGTCATTTGATGGCAACAAAAAGTTGACTGGAAAGCTTCCTGAAAAAGGAACAAAAATATAGATACATCAGTTTGTTGTTGTTTTCATCAAAATGTTCTTCAAGGCACCTACATCATTTTATGGGACGTTTTGGTCACATGTCAGATGAACTCATTATTTCTGTGACTGCTCTCATGGGCAGGCTGGGAGTCCGATTCTGGGTTTAGGTTAGAGGTCATGGGCTGCGAGACTAGCACCCGCTGGGAGGATTGCACACTGTGCTTCAGACAGACAAAGTGGAACAGACGTCCACAGCCGCTTGAAATGCAGGCTGTGATAAAACAGGGTCCATTCGTGATCCTGTTCAAATATCTTCCCCAACTATGTGTTGACATGATTTGTGCAGCACTGCTATAAGCTGCATACATAACACTGTGAATGCTGATCAGATTAAGTGAGAGAAAACTTCAGGGTCCATAAAGGTATGCTGTGTGCCTCGATTCAGATAGTTTGGAGACTGGCCCGAAGAAGATGCTTTGTGAAAACAGATCATGCTTTAAGTGAATGTTTATAATCTTCTTTGAACAAATAGCCACAAAACAACAACAAAAAAGCCAACGAAAAAAAACAAAAAACAAGATGCAAGCATATAAATGTACTCCCAGTTTATCCTAAATATGCGTGAGATATTCCATAAAGAGGAAAAACTGTCTTGGGCTGGTGTAACCGTTAGTAACGGCTATTCTGATAAACATCAGCCATTGTCTGTGACCTATAATGAATATACTTATAAATTTTCAGAAAAATCGGCCAAGAACTTTCTGAGATTTTCCATATAGAAGAAAACCATTATGGGCTTTAGTAACAGCTATAATGGTAAACTTAAACATCGGGCATCATCTGTGACCCATAGTGAACATACCTACAATTTTCAGAAATATTGGCCACATATTTTCTGAGATATTCCATAAAGAAGAAAAACCATTACAGGCCATTCCAGCCGTTAGTAATGGCTATAATGGTAAACGAAAACATCGGGCATCATCCATGACCCATAATGAACATACGTACAAATTTTCAGAAAGGTCGGCCACGTACTTCCTGAGATATTCCATAAAGAAGAAAAACTGTTATGGGCCGTTGTAGCCATTAGTAATGGCTATAATGGGGTAAACTAAAACATCGGGCATCATCCAAGACCCATAATGAACATACCTGCTAATTTTCACAAAGATTGGCCACGTACTTTCTTAGATATTCCATAAAGAAGAAAAACTGTTACAGCCGTTATAACGGTATATCGGTAAAGTAAATAATCAGGCATCATTCTTAACCCATAATGAACATACCTGCTAATTTCACACAAAGATCGGCCAAGTACTTTCTGAGATATTCCATAAAGAAAAGAAAAAAAAAAAGCCGTTACAAGGTTAGTAATGGCTATAACGGTAAACTGAAACCATCAGGCATTATTTGTGACCCATAATGAAAATACCTACAAATTTTCAGAAAGAATGGCCAAGTACTTTTTGAAGTATTCTATGTAGAAGAAAAAACCGTTACAGGCTGTTACAGCCATTAGTAACAGCTATAGCAGGGTAAACTAAAACATCAGGCATCATTTGAGACCGTAATGAACATATCTGCTAATTTTCACAAAGATCGGACAAGTACTTTCTGAGATATTCCATAAAGAAGAAAAACTGTTACAGGCTGTTACAGCCATTAGTAATGGCTGTAACGGTGAACTAAAACACCAGGCATCATCCGTGCCCATAATGAACATAGAAATTTTCAGAAAGATCGGCCAAGTACTTTTTGATATATTCTGTAAAGAAGAAAAACCGTTACAGGCTGTTACAGCTGTTAGTAATGGCTGTAACGGTAAACTAAAACATCAGGCATCATCCATGACCCATAATGAACATACCTACAAATTTTCAGAAATATCGGCCAAGTACATTCTGAATTATTCCATAAAGAAGAAAAACTGTTACAGGCCGTTACAGCCATTAGTAATGGCTGTAACAGTAAATTAAAACATCGGGCATCATCCATGACCCATAATGAACATACCTACAAATTTTCAGAAAGATCAGCCCAGTAGTTTTGTCTTGAACGAGTGGAACACATTTTACATATGGACGGACGGACAGACACACAGACACACAGACAGCATTTCTTTGTTCCCATTCTTTAAGAACTGGGAGTACAAAAAACAAAGAAGGAAGCATTGATTTTTGACCGCTTTTGTAAATATTGAATGCTCTTTACTTGTTTGGAATGTTGGTAGTTTAGTAATGTTGCCATTTCAATTTCTACTTCCTTCTCTCTTTCTGTGTCTGTCTCTATCTGTCAGTCAGTCTGTCTGTCTGTCTGTCTTTTGAATAGCTTTCTCCTCTCTCTTTATTTGGCTGGCTGGCTGGTTGTCTGTCTGTCTGTCTGTCACTCACTCACTAACTCACGCACACACACACACACACACACACACACACACACACACACACACACACACACACACACGCGCGCGCAAGGGCCAGATGAAAAAAAAATCATCTTCTTGCATATCTGTTACCCTTGGGAATAAAGATTATTTATCACTCTCTCTCTCTCTCTCTCTCTCTCTCTCTCTCTCTCTCTCTCTCTCTCTCAAATATGGCCTCTTTCTCCCTCTTTGTCACCTCTGCTTCTCATCCTTGGCATCATTTCATGTCAATTTTTTTGGTACAAGGATTTTTTTTCTTCAAGAAAGTGTTTTTATTTAAAACACAGTATGAGATGAAATAATTGTATATTCTCATTATTTGCACAGAAGTTGTAAAATATGAAATAGAACTTGCTGTATATGATTTCAACCCATGCTGATTTTTTTTATGATGGTATAGCTAACTCTTTTGAAGGAACAGTTTTGAATTTTCCTGTTCAGTTTTTTTTGTATTGTTACTGTAAAAGTTAACATCATTTTGGTGAACTTGAGTTTTCCAGGACAAAAAAAAAAAGTCCATCCATCTATTGAACCAGTTTCTTGTGTCATCGCTAGCGTTGCATGTTTTTATTGTGTCAATGATTTGAAATTTGAAATTGCTGATATCCTCACTGTCATTCAGCATGTAACACAACGTTGCTTTTTGTGTGTCTGTGGTAGGAGTTGATATGCAGTTAGGTAAGATATTAAGAACACTGCAGTGCAACCAAAACATTGCAGTCACCATCGCCTTGGTGATGCTTGTAACGGATTTCCCATAATCCAACTGCACTCCGCACTGAAGTGACTGTGCACCGTGTGTTCACTGAAATAATTTGAAGTCTGGTGTGTGAAAGCTATTAGAGATGGTGTAATAAACCAACGATTTACAGGATGATGCATGCTGGTCTGTTTTCTTGCCTAACATTCAGCATAGAAGAGGGAAAAAGTTTATGCTAAAAATATTCCTTTCTTTTGTTTACCGATGAAACTTCTAGGTAGTAATAGTTACCAGTCTGAGCACTGAAGTGTCCATAGATGTCTGTAGTCAAACTGTGATCACTCCCTTCGCCTGTCTATATTTATACTTTATGTATTGATGTACTGTTGGTTTAATGTTCTTCTGTTTATTATTTGATTCATGTTATTAGGAAGTTTTTTCTTAACTTAAATTTTATTATTTTGAAGGAAGTGACAGATAAATCTATTCCTGGTTTTTTGAATGTGTTGACTGGTGGCTGCTGCTGTGTTTCTTTCTTTTAGGAGACTCGGCATTTAAAATTGGAAGCTGCTGTCTCGTCGGCAGGCCGAGACCCTGGATTTGAGTATGGCATCCGTCTGGACTTTATTTTGGGTTTCTTTTTTTTTTTTTTTTTCCTTTTCCCATTCCCTTGTAGCTGTTGCTTGAAGTTGCCCCGGATTCCTGAAGGAGAAAAGGACAGAGAGTAGTGACACTTTTGCAGCATTCAACTAATTCTAATTTTTGTTGCTTGTTTTAATTCTTTGATTAATTGAATGTTTTGGACTATGCGTCATCTTGTTCAGTGGCTGAATAACTCATGTTGATTAAATCTCTGGTGAGTATGTGAGCGCAAGGGAGGACTAAGGGTGGAGAGCATGGGAAGTGGGGTGGGGGTGCATGTGTTGGTGTGAGCAGTGTAACGGCTAATGACTCACAAGTATTCATGAAAATAGGAGGCTCACAATTCTTCACCCAAGATGTTGATTCAAATCAACATTAACGTGAAAGTGAATGTATGCAGTCATTAAAACTTTGTCCTATAACCTGTGAGACCCAGACTGATTCTGATAGTGAGGTAAGGCCTGCCGCCAAGTTATGAAGTATATGTGGACACACAGCTGTGAACAGTTTTATTGTGAAAAGTTTTACATGGCATAGGAAAGGCTGAAAATCTGAATGCTGTGCAGTGGCATAGAAAAGTGTGAATTGGAGATGCTTGCTCCTCCTTTGGGACAGACTCTAGACAGCAGGTTATAACCTAGTGAAAGGCTTTGTTGTGTTTTTTTTCCTTTTTGATTTTTTATTTACCTTTTTTTAGGGGAGTGTGTGAGGGTGGGGGTATGGAAGGGAGAAAGCACAGGGGTGATGCTACAGGATTTTTATCCTGTCACAAGGAGCAAGGTTGCTTCCGAGCCATCCACAGGATTTCTCATGTTGTGTTTGGCGTATGTCTTTCCCTTGCTGGTCACAATGTGACAGTCTGAACTGGTGACAAGTCCAGGACATGCCTGGCAGATATCAGCTGAAGAGTTTGGTGGGGTCCGTGGTGGACGCTAGGACTTTCCCAGTGTGACCATGCATGAGCCTGGTTAGCAATGCCACAGGGAACAGCATCCTCCACAGACAGAGTGCAGTGAGGTGATTCAAAAGGAGCATACAGGTAGATTCCTCACCCTATGAGGACTGGTGTCTTCAGTGACTTTTTGGCATCAGCTTCAGCTGATATCTGCCAGGCATGTCCTGGACTTGTCACCGGATCCAGACAGACTGTCACACTGTGACCAGCGAGGGAAAGACATACACCAAACACAACATGTCTTTTATGTCTTTTATGTCAACATGCCATCACATTATTTCTGCTCAAGCATGTTACATGCACTATTTGGAGGTTGAATAGACCAGATGCCCCCTTCCTCCCCCCTAACTCCATCTATCCCCCTCCCCTCCTTCTCTGGTTGTGTTCACTTGAGGAACACCAGCGAACATCATGTTGGGGCTAGGGTCTATTCAAGTTGAGCTGAGAAAAAACCAGTGAATATAATGTTGGAGTATTCAGGTCATACCTGTCTTTACATTCATTGAAGTTCAGTCTAAGTAAAGTCATTGAATATATGCGTAATGACTGTTAGTCCTGTGTTTCGAGTAGCTCTTGTGCATGCTCCACAAGAAGAGGAAAATATAAAATACAACTATAAGGTCGTCGTTGGATTGCACCACCCATTGGGCGTTCACACTGTGATGCTATTCATGCACAGCATTTGTATGAATGGTTCTGTGGCTGTTTCCACTGATTGCACCTGTTGTATTTTTTGCATGGTTGCTTCCTTGATTTCGCAGGCATGAGCGTTTCCGTGGCTTCCAGGAGTTCACGTTTCGCCTTGACACTTTCAGCAGTTCAGCATGCCATCACATTATTTCTGCTCAAGCATGTTACATGCACTAATTAATAAGCATCCCTTTAGAAGACTTTTGTCGCCTTTTAATGAAGGCTACCTGTGCACTTTCTTTTGGAGTGGGTTCTTAGAGTATCCATGGATTCTGGATGTTTCAGTACTTTGAACTTCCCCTTTTTCCAAACATTTTGAATGTATGATGTAAGGTGCTGATCAAAATGATGTATGGCAGCCACAGAAAGTATAGAAGACCATTTTCAGACCTAAAATGCAATACTGTGGCTTACTGATAAGAAAAATGATGTTGTGAAATATCTTAGGCTATCAGGCAAAAGAGGAGAATAAGCAGGAAATCGGGGTTGTCAGTCCTGTGAAACCTTACAAAAGTTGAAGAAATGGAAATCACGAAAGAGCTAAAGAAAGATCTTAGCATTTGTATTACTTGCCTGTGGTTTCTACAAAATGTTTGAAAGAGCTAAAGAAGGATCTTAACATTTCTATTGCTTGCCTATGGTTTCTACAAAATTTGACAGGGAAAAAAAAAAAGTGTATTGTTTGTTTGTTCATGATTAAACTTTTAGTGCATGTTTGGTGATACTCTTTATATGTTTTCAAATTCGATAATGTCAACAAACTTTTAACAGGAGAAAGGGATAAAGGGGAACTGGAGTAGGGGTTTGGGAGAGAGGTTGGGTGGGTAGCAAATTGGCGGTTGCGTTACAGGAAAACTGTTGATGCAAAAACATGTGTAATGATGGAGCGATTTGCTTTGCAATCACCAGTAGATCTTTCTTGTCAGTTTTCACCTGGATAGTTTTCATGCTCTTTTTTTTATCTAAGAAGAGAAGCACAATTGTTTCATTCCTAAGTTTATGTTTTTGTTTGTCATAAATGCATACATGTTTGTTTTATTGAACCCCAACAAAAACAAAAGCAAAAAAAGTGACAAAAATTTGAGAGTCTGAAATTTTCTGTAAGAAAAAAGTGCATGCAAAATTTAAAATAGTAATTATCATGGCATAATGTTATTCATGTGACTGTACCCTTTAATCATAGGAAATCATTTTAATGGTGAATAGTTCATTTTTTTTCAACTTGCATTATTTTCTTAATAAGATCACAGGTACTGTAATTTGTTTGCTAGATACACATAAGGCATCTGTTTAGTGATTATTATAATTACCTTCTTGTATTTAAGTGCGTAAACTGAAAAAAAAACTTTATTAGATTAATGTGATTCCAAGAAAGGAAAAGAATTTATTCCATAGGAAATCAGTTCCAGAATGCTGATAGAGTTAATCTGATTCAGAAAAGAAACTATAACAAGATTTTGATGCCTTCCTTGCGCTGAACTCAGAAGCAATCTGAAGCGATCAAAGCTAAGTGCATTTTCATTATTTTGTCCGTCTTTGTTTCACCTGAGGAAGACCTAAGAGGTCGAAACGCGTTGTGTGTTGTCTGTGACTCGTTTGTCCACGTTTCTCTGGGCAGTTCGCTGACATTTATTTAAGATTTGTTAAGATTTTGGGACTAAAAAATATATCACAACAGTAGATGTTGATGATCAGTAACAGCGATCAATCTTTCTTAAACCTGTTAAAAAAACCAACTATGTAAAATGTTTATGCAGATTATGTAAACATGTATAACTTGCACACACTGAATATGCATATGTCACTTCCTTTGCCAACGATACTGCATGTGCATGTTAGAAATGTTTGGTGAAATTTTTGGCTGTAATGTACTGGTTCAGCCTCTTACCTGTTGAACTTTTATGCACCATAAACTTCTTATAATCAGGCAGTTGTATAGTTTCACAGCATGATTATCATCACATGAAATTTTGTTTTGCAGTGGATAGGCTTTCAGAAGTAACATTTTATTGTAATGATTTAAGCTGCATAGAGAAATAGATGTAGCTGAGCTTAAACCTTGTCTTTTGCTTCCCTGGCCAACCAGACTTCTTTTGACTCTGTATATCAGGTAGCTTGAGCGGCAGTCTACAATTAGGTTTCTTCAAGTGCCAAACCAGAAAAACAAAAATATATTTAAACCACCTTTAGAGCAAAACAAACAGTATCCAGCTTCCTATACTGTATCTCTCTTTCCAAACACATCATGTATTTGCAAGGTTTTGCTCGTACATTTCTGTCTGTAATTGTATGTTTTCCTTTCAAGCTGAAGTCTCATGTCTCTAACTGTGTACTGTATCCACACATTGTTGACTTCCTGTGTCAGGACTGTGTGTTGAATTATGGTCGTGTTGTGTGCGTCCTGACGAGAGTGGTGGTGTGTAGTCAAGGGACAGAGCCGTCATACCATGTGACTGACTCTGCTGAAAGTGTGAAGGGTTTTTTTTTTGGTGCCACCTCACTGAACAAAGCTTGGAGAAATAAGCTTAATATCAAGGCATTGTTTTTCTCCTCACAAAGGTGCATACGTGTATGTGTGTGTGTGTGTGTGTGTGTGTGTGTGTGTGTGTGTGTGTTTAGTCATTTAGTTGTTACAAATAACTTTATTGGTATAATCAGGTAGTTTCATATGCACAGACTGTAATTCTGTATTACTGTTTGTCTGTCTCAAAGTGCTTGTCTCTCTGACGTCCATTCCTGTTCCTTCCCTCCTCTCTCTCTTTCCTTGTCTCTCTTTTTCTCTGTGTTGCAGTCTGTCGCGCCCCAAACCACTTTCCCTTCTGTTCTTTTTCTGCACCGCATCGACCTCCACCACTCTGTCTCTCTTTTCTTTGCTGATGATCCCTGTCTCCCGCATGTACAATGTACACATCAGATGCTAGTGGTAACATAGAATTAGCAATCAGATGCATGCTTTTTGTAAAACGATGCCAGGGGAATTGGTCATGCATGGCCAAATCATGGTGTAGGTAATGAGAGTGATTGTTTTTTTTTGGTCTTCTTTGACAAGGAAAGAATTGAAATTAGCATTTCTGTATTGATGAAATGGTGTGCCTCTGTGTAAATATTTGTAATGTGCATGATTTAGAGTTTATTGTGTCTTGGAATAAATGTTTTGAATTCTGGTATTTCATATAAGTACAGCAGTATTGTGTCTTGGAATGAATGTTTTGAATTCTGGCATTTCATAGAAGTACAGCAGTATTGTGTCTTTGAATAAATGTTTTGAATTCTGGTATTTCATATAAGTACAGCAGTATTGTGTCTGGGAATAAATGTTTTGAATTCTGGTATTTTCATATAAGTACAGCGGTATTGTGTCTTGGAATAAATGTTTTGAATTCTGGTATTTTGTGTAAGACCAGCAGCTGTGCAGACTTTTTGTTTTCACTGGTTTAATGACCTGATGTTCTCTGTTGGCGATGGTGTGTATACCATGTGCATGGGTGGTGGGAGGCGGGTGATGGAAATAATGGGTGGTGTGCATAGGTGAAGGGAAGGCTGACATTGGGGTGAATCCATGTGAACGTTTGGATACATAGATATATGTGTGTTTGCATGCTTTTGTGTGTGTGTGAGTGTGTGTGTGTGTGTGTGTGTGTGTGTGTGTGTGTGTGTGTGTGTGTGTGTGTGTGTGGACTGGGGAGAGTTTAAACAAGGGGGTTGTAAACTGATTGTGTGTGTTGTATTTGTGTGTGTGTGTGTGTGTGTGTGTGTGTGTGTGTGTGTGTGGACTAGGGAGAAGTTAAAGTAAGGGGGATGTAAACTGTTGCTGATAATGATGGCTTTTCATTTTCTTACATGATTTGTTCATGTTTCACAGTTGATGTGGTTTTTTTTTTTTTTTCTTTTTTTCTTTTTCTCTGATTGTTTCAAACACGAAGCAAAGTTGAATGTCCATGTGAATAGCTTGAAGTGAACTGGGCTGAATTCAACTGAATTTAAATGTCATTCTGTTTTTTCCCTTTCAGTTTACGTGATGAAAATGATCATATGCATGTGTGTGTGTGTGTGTGTGTGTGTGTGTGTGTGTGTGTGTGTGCACCAACACAGCTGACTTTGCAATGGGATTTTTTGTCTTTTTTTTTTTTTTTTTTAGCTGTTGTTGTAGAGTTGTATGTATTTTAATGACTGTTACATTCTTTTGATGATTATGTTGGGGGGTAACATTTGAGCAGTATAAAGAAATACACTTTTGTTCAGATCATCATTGAAGTGTTTTATATTTTTACTAAAAAAAACAGTATGTTTATACTGTGCAGGTGTAAGCCATTGTGTAGTTGTTTAGATTTACTTATGTCTCAGTTATTGTTCACTTTGTCAGAGTAACAGCTGTAAGTAATGGAGTAACAGTTGTGTGGCAGTAACAGTTGTGCTGGAGTAACCTCCCTTTCCTCCCCTGTGTGTGAATTTAGTTGACAGACATGTGTGAGGCTTACCACCAAGAGGATCAGAAGTTCCATGTGGTCAGTCTGTACTTGTGCTGCAAAGGAACAGAAAAAGAAAGAAAAAAGAAAAGAAAAGATAGGGTCTTCTGATGTAACTGAATTTAAAGTCTGGGCAGATTTTGATTGACAGTCATCAATCTTTGTTATGTTTTATTGAAAGACTCAATTTTTTGTATATTTTGAACTAAGAAGGAGGTTTGAAGCACTTTGTGTGGATACCCTCTTTGAAATTTTACAGTGGAGTTAGGAGACAATATCCTGAACAGACACTAGCAGTGGGTCTGTATATTTGATTTGAAAGCAGAACATAATGTTGACAGAGGAATGTATTAGTTGATGGAAGTGTAAAATGACTTAAAACATCCTGGTAGGCGCATATGGGATGACATGAACTTCATCCATGTGTTGTTAAGTGTTAGAGCATGTATATTGTAAACATGAAATAGATACAGGAAAACTGTATGCACTAGGGGCTTTTTTAGTTATGGTTTAGAACTGAGTCACTTATGTTCTGAACTATTTCCACGTTTTGTTCTTACTGATCATGGAGAAAGAATCATCAAAATGGGGCTTTTTAGTTATGGTTAAGAATTGAGTCAGTTATGTTCTGAACTATTTCACACATTTTGTTCTTACTGATCATGGAGAACAGCTCATCAAAATGTAGTCACCACCCAAGCCTCACGTTCTTTTCTTTCAAATGAAGATGTTTCTTGTTGACAGCCCCTGTCCCAGACAGTGGTTCAGCCATACCGTCAGCGACGGTGGACGACTATGTGCGTTCCCAGATCACCCCGTCCAGCAGCATTACCCCCCTGGATCGTCGACCCCCCCCGTCCCGCCCTCACCTGCTGGAAGTGTCTGCTGCCCAGCAACGGCAGCAGGATACGCTGAGAGAGACCAGCTCAGCCAAGATGGCCGCCAGGCCCGAACCCAAGGGTGAGGCCAGTTCTGCGAGCAGCAGTCAGGGGGCGCCAGAGGAGGAGCCTCACTTAGACCGAGGTGACAGGCGTTGTGGTAGTGGCGTGGGGCTAGGCACGGTGGTGCAGCTGGACCGTAGGCCTGCTTTCAGTGTTGTTCACTGTGCCACGGCGTGTCCAGGCTTGTTCACTGCTGGCTTGTGTGGCGTGGCACAGAGTGCGTGTTGTCACCGGTGTGCCAGTTGTTGCTAGTGGTAGACAACCAAGTGGCTGCCTTATCATCTTCTCCAGTCTTGACCAGATTCCCTCACTGCCTTTCTTTACCACATGTTTGTGTGTGTCAGTGTTAGCCTCTTCCACTGCAAGGTTTTCTTTTTTAAGAGTTTGTTAATGAGACAACATCGTACAATGACAGCACACTTGTTTGTTTTTGTGAAACAAACAAACAACAAATAGATGACAACATACTATGACAAAGCACTTTTTTGTAATGGTGAAATAGTCCAAAGCTTATTCAGAGATATCAGTTGTTGCACTTGTACAATTCAAGAAATTTTATTTCAATTAACTGCTGCTCAACAGCTTAAAAGCATTATTAATTAACCGTTATTATTGTAGTCTTAACTTCCTTGTCCAACATCCTTAAGATTGAAAGGATTTAGGTAATGCATTAAAAAAAATGAAAGAATCAGTTGATTGGTTTTGAGAGAAACTTATCCGTCAGTGATGTCAAATAGTTTGAAATACAGTCGCCGGCCAGAGACGATTGGCTGGTTTTCTGGGAAAAAACACTATCAGTAGTGCCATGGTAATTTGTGGTAATTTGAAGCACAGTACCAACAAGAATCGACTGATTCGTTTGCACAAATATAGTGGCTTTTAGTCACTGTTTACTGTTATTAAAATGAGCAGCAGAGGGAAAAGGAGCCACAGAAATGACATTTCAGTGCAGTGCAAAAATGTATAATACCTGACATACAGTGATTACAGTGTATAATACCTGACATACAGTGGTTATTGACTCAGCACTTTTTAAGTGATGTGATTGAGGTAAGTGTGTGGGTATGACAGGGAATCATGTGTGAGAAGGGAGGAACAAACAAGGAGGGTAACTCTTGGGGTAACTTTTGTTATCGTGGTGAAAGAGTCAAAGGTACATAAGTCCAAACTAATGTTGCCTCCCAGTGCCATTCAGCAAACACAAATGTGGATATGGTTGTGTGTTTGATTATTACTTGTCACAGAATTGCTATGTGGTGACGTACATTGGCTTATCCTTTTAGGAACATGCATGGCAGGCTGCATGGCAAGTAGAAAGCCAGTTTCCCTTTGTTTAACCCTAGTTTCACACAGTGGAGAGTCTTGTTGTTGCAATTCTGTTGGTAATATTTTTTTCATGAGGCTTCGTCATTTAAAGCTTTTTTTTATTCATTCATTTTTCTGTTCATTACTAGCTGCATAGTCAGTTTCTGAACTTGCAGTGTTGAATCCTAAAGCCTAACAGAGACTTATGTCGCATTTTCATGTCATGCAGTTATGTTCTGAAGTCCATCAGCCAGTTTGTTTGTGTCTGACACTACAGTAATTAGAAATCCTAGTCCATTAAACCAGTGATCAAGCAAAGATATACTCTGTGTGATGACTGAAAAAAAATGGCAGCCGAGCATCATTGCATATAATTGAATGCATAGGCCAGTTCACAGTGTATAAACGTTTGCATGCGTGCACATGCATATCTCTTACCCTTGCCCCAGCCATACCAGAGTGGTGTTGTTATCACATGAATCTATAGCTTTTGTCACAGTGCTAGTCCAATCAAAATGTGTGTCACACAGTGAATTACTGAACAGAATGATATTGTCATCATGTTCATTGTATTTTAATGTCAAAAATAGGGTACTCAGCAGAATTATATTGTCATCACGTTAATCTCACTTTTATGTTAAAAATCATGGTACTATACAGAATTTTAATCACAATAGACATACTTTGATGTCAGAAAGTGAGTTATTGAACAATGTAATTTTGCCGTCACATCAGTCTTATTTTAATGTCAAAAATAGGAGTTACTGAACACAGTAATTTTGTCAACATGTTAATCTAAAGCTTGTGTCACAAAGTCAGTTACTGAACAGAGTAATTTTGTCAACATGTTGATCTAAAGCTTGTGTCACAAAGTCATTTACTGTGCATGAATGGTATCGTAACAATGTGCATGGGTAAAGTCAACAAAATTAGTCAACCGACCATAGAGGTGTTGCCATCACTTCAATCTATAGCTTGGTCACAAAGGTGTGTGACTGAATGGAGTGGTGCTGTCATCATGTTTAAGTGCTTGACTGAACAGAGTGATATTGTGATCATGTCTCAAAGTCATTTCACCAAATAGAGAGATAATGTTATCAATGTACATCTAAAGCTTGTGTTGTAAAGTCAGTTGGCAGAACAAAGTAATGTGGTGTCATATTTAATCTGAAGCTTGTGTGTCTCAGTCAGTTTAGTGAAGAGAGTGTTGTCAACGTGATGTTATCATGTATTTATGTCAGTCAGTACACTGATGGAGGGGTCATGTTGCATGTAAATCAAAAGCATGTGTCACAAAGTCGGTTGACTAACTGAGGTGGTAATGTTGTTATGTAAATCTGAAGCTTGTGTGGCAAACTCAGTTGACTAAACAAAGTGGTAATGTCGTCAGGCAAATGTAAAACTTTTGTCATAAAGTCACCGACCAACAGAGTGGTATTGTCAACACTTTAGGGCTTGTTTCGCCATGATCGTTGCTGATAAGAGCAGTATTGGTATCATGTTGATCTAAAGCTTGTGTCACAAAGCTAGTGAACTGATGCTGTGAACTGCAGGCAAGACTCACCTGAGGACACGGGTACCCTCAGCCACAGCAGTCAGTACAGGTCGCCCAGTGACACCGTCAGCTATAAGCCGTCCAGTGAATCAGTGATCCTCACCCAGCCCATCTCCCTGCTGGGCCAGGGGGCAGTGGACACTGCGCACCAGTCAGGTGGGTTGGGGTGCACACACACACAGGCTCATCATTGTACAGATTCAGTGCAAGCAAGTTGCAGAAAGTTACGTTTTAAGTCACTGTGAGGCCACTGGCCAGAGGAGACACTGCGCTGCACCTGATTCAAGTCGGTGGTGCTAGTGACATGCAGATGAACATGACAGACGTGGTTCTGATGCATGTGCACATTTCCTTGGCATCAGGCTTAAAAAGTTTGGATGGTATCATCATTTCATTGCATATCATGATTAGCATGTTAAAAAGATGCTGGAAAAACAACTTTTATAAAACTGAGAAGCAAACTTTTTGCCCCAACTAGTTACGCTGGTCCCCAAACTGGATGTTCAACTCTTTGCAAATGTCCGTAAATGTGATTTCAAATTGAATATCTCCATTCACGTGCATTAAACCAAGTTTGCAAAAGGATGGTGTATTCTAAGAATTTTCTTGCTTGCAGAAAGTAATATTGTGCATTCAGCTCTGATGATTTATTTGCAGAGCCTTAATAATGATGGTTTTAGAAACTTAACTGCACTGATTATTGATCTGTGTTTTTTCTTTATTTGGTTTTCTAAGAATTTCTGTGGTTTGATTAACAATTTTGCTTGTTAGCCATGTTGATAGAGTACATACACTTTTAGAGAGAGAGAGAGAGAGACAAGACAAGACAAGTTTCTTTATTTACGAGGATAAGAGATAAGCACTGATGTGCTTTTTTACATCCAGTCCTCGCCCTGAGTAGAGTCAACAATAAAATAAGATGAGGTAACGAAGGAAGTGTGCAAAACGTGACTAGAACTACAATACAATATGGAATTAAAGTTAGAAAAAAAGGAAAATAGAGAGTGAGAGACACAGAGGGAGAGAGAGAGAGAGACAACCAGCCATACAGACACCGAGAGAGACGCAGGAGTGAAGGGAGTGTGGGTAAGGGTGCAGAGAGAGAGAGAGAGAGACTGGTTGTCTAGTTTACCAGGTTTATGTATATTGTGTGTGAGAATCTGTTTGTTGAAGTGTTGTATAAAATAATGGGAGTAATTCATTTACTCTGACATTGTCATCATATGCATGTGTATCAAAACATTGGCACATGCCAGTATAAATAATGATAACTGACCTGTGTTCCAAAGTAGCTAACAGCAAGCATTCTTACATATCTTCTTCTCCACACAGGTCAGGGTTCAAGTGACAAAGTTCATGGCAGCACGTCACGCCGCAACAAGGAACGCAGCAATGATGGCAGGAAGAGCAGGAAAGGTACATACTGGTGTGAACGATGCTCACTTACTAGCAGTCATTAAATGAAAAACCAACAGGAAGGGTAACTCTTGTTCCAGATCTGTTCCAAGTGAGTGGCTGTCAGATAATGGTTTGTTCCGTTTTCACTGAGGAAGTGTGGCTGTGAGCAGACTGGTCCAATTACCACACACCACATGTGCAAAGCTGTTATGTGCAAGTGTTACAGTTTAACCCTTACCTGGTTTTCGTCATGGCCATCAGTTTTGTTGCGCCGTAGGGTGAGCCTTGCAAGCCTAGTTTCACCGACACCCTCAGATGCGAAACTATGGCTCAGTGACAAACTAATTTGCATGAATGACTGAGTGAGCCCGGAACTTGGATTTTTAGCATTCTAGCTTAGTTTATAGTTAGCAGCAGCTTGTAATGCATTGCGTGACTCTACTTGTCTGGCAGACAACAATGGTGGTGCTCAGAGGAGAACATGATAGAACTAGGAACTTGTTTGAAGAAGTTTTTGCTGATGCTGTTGTGGAAAAAAAGCAGGTGAAGGAGAAGTTACGAATATTTTCAATGAACTGGGGTGTGGTCGGTGATAGTTTCGATTTAGATTAAGCACCATGTAATTGTGATTTTAAGATTGATATGGATAATGACAGTGACTGGATTAGTGCCTTATAAGCCCAACACATGCCATTCAGTGGGGAAGAAAAAAGTGTAGCACTTGCAGATGATCCTAAACCTTTCAAACGTAAATGATGACAGAGTGGGCTAACTATTACATTTGTTGATAGTGACCATTTTTTGTGTGTGTGTGTGTGTGTGTGTATCGGCATGTGATTTTTAATGTGTGAAAACTGAACCATACCTTATTCATTCTTACCTGGATTACCTGCATGGAAGACGGGTATAATTCACACTGACTTTCCTTTGAAAAAGGCTGCAACTTATTTCTGGATATAGTGGAACAACATCGACTGGATTATTTGTGAACAAGCTCTTGAGAATGACAAGCAGGATGTGCCACCTGTTTTCACCTGTTTTCCACATTCTAGACGGGTAAGCACACCTAATCAAACACTCATGAGCACACCAGTTCTGTTTTATATTATTCTTGATTCAATTACTAACAACGTTTATTCTGACCGTTGAAAAGTTATGCATATTATACAAACGTAACTATTTTTTTCAAACTTTCCTTCTGTTAATTCACCAGACAACATACCTAATAGTCCGTTGTTGAATAAGCAGTGTAAGCGTTAATGGATGAAAAAGAGTTGGCAAAAAGGGTTCCTGGACATGACTCAACAGTTGCCTGACATGCGCATTAAGCCAGCTTGTCAGGCATTAGGACTTCAATGGCACGTACTGTGGTCCCTGATACAACATGAGATTGGTACCAGTGGGAATGGTATAACTTGTCAATAGTTTATTATTATTTTCATTTTCATCATTACTATTGTTATTACCATTATTGTTGTTGTTGTTCTTATTAAATGATGCTGAACAGTCATCGTGAAATGATTGGCATCAGTATGAAGGAGAAAGGTAGATTTTGGTTTCAGTGGTAGTGAACATTTTATCATTAAATAAGTGACATTGATGTGAAACATAAAACTATCATGTGTCTAGTTGCAAAGTGAAACGACTGCAGGCGGAAATCTAAACAAATCTTAAATAAATGTCAGCGAACCGCCCAGAGAAACGTGGACAAACGAGTCACAAGACAAACCACAACGCGTTTCAACCTCTTAGGTCTTCTTCAGGTGCAACAAACAAGAAACAAATAACGAAAATGCACTTAGCTTTGATCGCTTCTGTGTTCAGCGCAAGAAAGAAGGCGTTGAATGAAAACGAGGCTGTTGGAAGGGAAATAATGTGCGAGTCAAAGTCGTAATGATGATAATATTACTGACAGGAATACTAATAATGGTCAAAAATTTTATTTTATATATATATATATATATATATATATATATATATATATATATATATATATATAAAAAAGAGAGACAAGACTGGTAGTAATCTTGTCTCTCTCTTTTTTTATATATATATATATATATATATATATATATAAAATATATTTTGACCATTATTAGTATTCCTGTCAGTAATATTATCATCATTACGACTTTGACTCGCACATTATTTCCCTTCCAACAGCCTCGTTTTCATTCACGCCTTCTTTCTTGCGCTGAACACAGAAGCGATCAAAGCTAAGTGCATTTTCGTTATTTGTTTCTTGTTTGTTGCACCTGAAGAAGAAGACCTAAGAGGTTGAAACGCGTTGTGGTTTGTCTTGTGACTCGTTTGTCCACGTTTTCTGGGCGGTTCGCTGACATTTATTTAAGATTTATCATGTGTCTAGTTGATTACCAGGGGTGTAATTCTGGTTCAGGAGATATTGATTCCATTGCAGGTAAAGAAGGGATGTATGCAGATGAAAGAGATCCAAACACTAGCATGCTTGGCATGCTGTCTAATATAGAATTTGATCCTTCCTGGTGAATGACCTTGCTAGGGCGATGGAGGATCAGAGAGCTTACCTCCATTGTCTTGTCCATGATGATCATGATGGCAGCTGCCCCATCTTTATGTCAGGCATGCATGAAGGCGAGGAGGAGGAGACGGATTCTGGCCCCACCCCCCGGGCCATGCTGGACCTGGGGCAGGGCATGTCTCAGCGCGCGCCCCGCGTCAAGTCGGCCCACACCTCGCAGGACATGGTGGAGGCCGTGGACAGCATCCGACAGCTGCAGCACTCCCTGCACCACCGCCCCAAGTCCACCCTCACCTCCGCCACAGGGTGACTGACCCGATTGCCTCTCTGTCTCCTCACAGCTGGCTTGAAAAATGTGGATTTAAAACAAAATACTGTCTGAACCTAGCCTTAGCCTAGAAGCTATGTCAGCGTTTAATAACAAAAATTAAACATAGGCTTCCCCAAAAATTGTGGATCTGAGTCTAAGATTCTGAAATGCTTATTAACAGATTATGTACAGGAAGAGAAAGCAAGGGAGTTCTCTGACTAGTTTGGTCCTTTATGTGGCATTTAGATCTAAATTGCTCAGGGAAATCCTAATCCTGGGTTTGAGGAAGACTCTCAAAGTTATATTCAGCTTCTGGCTTTGTTGCCAGTGATTGCAACCATATTCAGTTAAATGTTACTTAATTTACTCAATGTACTTGATTAATTCAGCTCTGTGGCATTATTACTTCTTTCATTTTCTTTCTGTCAAAAAATTAGTGTATGTTTTCTGTTACTGATTCATTCCTTTATGTGAACAAAAATGGATTTAAGTAGAAATATTCTAGGAAACTTAAACTGTTGATAAGATAGTATTCGTGGCTTATTAATTGAAAGTATGGTTATTTTTTTTGTAAATTTTGAATCAATTTTTTTATTCTATGGAAAAAAAGAGAGAAAATATTGATGCTTTATTGCTATGATGCTGAGAATTGCTGTAGTTCTACACGTTACTTGAACAAAAATACTCTTTCTGCTGTGGCTAAGTAGTTTTGAATAAGTGCTTTTATCATACATTTTTACTTTTTCTTTGTTTTCAGGACCTACATCAAACAACTGATAAAGGAAACAAATGATGAAATTCAGGATTTGACCAACGAAATAGAAGATGAAATAGAGGTAAGACATTCGGATTATTGTATCAATATTTTCTCTCTCTTTTTTTGATAGAACAAGATGAACTTAATATTCTCATGCATTTTTATGTTTATTTGCTGAAATGAGTGACTGAACAAGATAAATTAACATTTTCATGCATTTTATCTTGTCTTTAGACTTTCCTCCTCTTGTATTTTTTTATCTTTACTGTTTAGCTATTTGACTTTCAGCTAGATCCGAAAATACAAATAATAAAGCATCAGAAATATTCATCTGTTTATCACACACAGTGTGTGCTGCTCAAGTTTTTTAAGGTAATTTTTAAGAGTGGTTGAATGAGTTCTCAGGAAAATTGAAATCCTCAAGCGCAGGAGAATGGAGACGTTAACTGTGACATTGTGTAGATGAAGTAAAGAATCTTGCAGTTAGGCTTTTTTTGATGTCTTTCCAACTGCCGGTCCATCCTCGGTGTTGTTGTCCCAGGTCCTCCTCACTCAGAGTTACGGCCCCTTGTATGACCCTACAGGCTATTTATAGCAGATATGTCACATTAACATGACTGCTTACGACACAAGCAAATTTTGCGTTCCCTACCAAAAAAAGCTTTTCTCCTTTCTTGTTGAGTGATGTTGAGTGAATTTCCTGGTCTCAGACATGCAGACTGTTCAGTCATTGATTTATCTAAACTTGAAACTAAATAAAAATAAATAATAAATAAAAAAACAGTTTCCTTGAAACTTAAATGAATAGATGAAAACTGTTTCCTTGCAGTCTTGCGTAAAATGCAGTAACTTTGCTGAGAAAGTTGACAACCAGACTCCATGACAGCACAGCACAATTGTTTCTCCCTTCTTTCTTTTCATTGGTTCCTTTCAAATGGCTCCTGTGTTGTTTTCTACCATTTGCCTTGAAAATGTTTGTCATGGTTACACCATATAAAGGCCAGCTATTGGGCACTCAGAGTTGTCAAACATTGTGATATTAGGTGATATAAAACATTTGTTGAAAAAAAAAAAAAAGAAAACGAAAATTTCAACCAATTTAAAAGTGTGTGGGACAATGCAGGCAAGTAACCTATTGAACTCCATAGTTATGATAATAGTTTGCAGCAGACTGGAGGTCAAGCACTCTGATGCTATAGTTGTACAGACTGCTTGACCAATCACCAGCAGACTCTTTCCATGACTCTGAATTGATAGTAATTATTTTGATATTTGGAATGGAAATGATTGAAATGGAAATATGTCATTGAGATTTAAACATTGAATGAGTATCTTTTCAACTTAGTTTGTGTTATGATGGATCCAGTTGTCAAAAACTGGGTTATTGCCTCCAGGGTTGCTTTTCCTTATCAGCATTTTCCTCTGAAGTCACACACGTACAAAGCCCTCATATACTATGAAACTTGTTTCAGGTAGATTGCACAAGAGATTTTCAGATTCCTACAGATACTGTCTGCTCTTACATTGTCTTTGACCAGCACAAGCTCCAGGAGGTTCGACAGCTACAGCACCATCAGGGGACAGCAGCGTCTGCACATCCTGACCGGGCAGGAGCAGACGGCAAGAAAACCGGCAGCACCGGCAGCAGCGTGATCGACTTCCAGCAGCAGACCACAGCACACAGCAGCAGCAGCAACCTGGCTGCAACCCCACCCACAGAACCGTCGCGGGGTGTGCCAATGGATGTGGCCGGCAGTGGGGAGGATCCTGAGGACCGGGCTGCAGACAGAGAGTCAGCAGTCTCCACCACGTACCTGCCCGCTGAAGAGCGGAAACGTGTAGGGAGCGCCGTCCATACATCAGGCAGTCGGGAGGAGTATGTGCGTGTTGCCACTGCCGATGGGGGAGGAGAGGTGGGTTACTTTTCTAAAGTGGAGGGGTTGGAAAGAGTGAGGTTGGGTCATGTGTAAGTATGTACTTGTGAGGAATTGGAAGGAGTGGAGAGAGGGGAGAAGGAGGGGAGGGAGGGGTGGGTGGGTGGGGGAAGGCTGGGAAGGAATCTCTTTGTCCATGGGATTTTCTTCACTTCTGTGCTTTTATGCTGGTTTTGACACCTGTGATGTGTTTAGTCATGGAAGGGACAAATGCTGCTCTAATTCTTTTCTTTTTCCTAAAGGGCTTAACCACCTTGACTAGTGTCACTCAGAGAGCTGGTAGCAGATTTGATGGAGAATTGGACTGAGGTCTGAAGTCAGGACACAGCTGAAGTTCATACCATTCTGAGTGTGTGCACAATTAGGCATGGTGAGGTCCCAGTAAAAACCCTTTCTAAAACCTTGTAGCCCAAGGAGGCAGGGTTTTTTTGTTTGCTTGGGTGAGGGTTTTTTTTTTTTTTTTTTTTTTTTAAGGCAGAACAGAAATTTCCCTATTCCTCTCCAGTTTGGAAAAACAAAAAAACGCTGAGGAAGAATTTCATAATTTTACAACTACAAGGCACGATGAAATATTGGGCACACATCTTTATTTTAACAAGAAGATGTGTTTCATGTGTGCGCTTTTTCCACTTTGTAAAAAGTCAGATCCCTCACCTCTGCTTCTGCTCTTGTCATTGCCTTTGCTCTGCTACTTGGACAGGCTGCAATGACTTCGTCATTCTCCCTTTTCTGAAGCATTGCTTCATTTAGTTCCCATTCTTAGGATCATGTTCATCGCTACTTTCTCGGCATCCTTGATTTCAGTCGTGCTTCACATGGCAGTGTGATCAGCAAGGACTCTGTTGTTGGTCCACCAGTGGCAAAGTTACAGCTATATTTGACCTGATGTTCACTGAAATGAAAGGGAATTTTGTTAGTTGGCCTAAAATGCCACCATGTTTAAGCATGATAGAGCTGAAAGCTACTTATGGTTGTGAGCTGAATCGATATACACACTGGGCCATAACGCTTTGAGCGGAGAGGACAAGGACACTGAGCAGGATTGTAGGATCATTGTGTACTAGTCAGCCTCCTACAGTCTAGTGGCAAAACTAATTTTTATACACACACAGTGTTTAAGGAGATAAGAATTATCTTGCATTTAAACATCATGGCGTATCACCAGTCACACTGCATTCTTTCATACTCCCTAGGGATCAACCACCACCAGTTTCTGTGTAATGTCCATCTTCTTTTCTGTCTATTATACAGTGAAACAAACCTCAGGCTGACAGAGTTTGTGAGACTATGGAAATCACCAAGAATGTTGCTAATACTATTACAGATATTCCTTGGACATACTATGAAATCACCAGGAATGTTGCTAATACTATGACAGATATTCCATGAATATATTATGGAAATCACTAGGAATGTTGCTAATACTATGACAGATAATCCTTGAATATATTATGGAAATCACCAGGAATGTTGCTAATACTATGACAGATAATCCTTGAATATATTATGGAAATCACCAGGAATGTTGCTAATACTGTTACTGATGGTGCTTGGATAGCAAGTGTAAGTGTGGTTTTATGAGAGAGCATGTTGTTTTGGGGACAGTAAATGTGTACAGCCTTGTTATTGTGGGAAGAAGAGAGCTACAAATGGCATGCATGTCTGATGGTATGCCACAGGAGGAGTTTTAGCAGGAAGCACTTGCATGTTCATAGATCACATGAATCAAGTCACACTGCTCTTGTTTGCGCATGTGTCAAGTCACTTTACCAGGAACTTGTAATTTGCCCAGGAACTGCACGTCAGAGTTTAACACACATGATGTTTTAGAGTGTATAGGAATTGCTTTGGTGATATTAGCCGCATATTTTGTGTTTTTCATCAAAAAAAGGAATCATTTAAGTAGGGTACATGAGCACTTTTTTCCTATAACAGTGCATGAGTGCATGACAACAGCTTACAAGGCAAGCAGTTTGGTAGTGTGTGCATGCATGAGACTGTTTTGCCAGAGCGTCACAGAGCAGCATCAGCATGCATGACCCTGTATCACAAGGAGAAAGTCACTGTAGTGGTGTATGCATGTGTAGATGGTGCCCCGAGCTAGGTCCGCTCGCTCCAGTCGGCAGGTTGTGGGTAAGGACAGTGTGATGGCCTGCCACAGTGATGGATAATGTGATTGTTGGGGGGGGTTTTTTTTGCACATTACTTTTGCTGGAAGGCGTGGTCTTATAGCACATTAGCAGGCAAACGCTGCTTGGTTTCAGTTACAAGTCCCTGGAATTCACATGCTGTCTTCCTCCAGCACCTGTCTATGTAATTTAGCATAATCTGCAACTTGAAGCAACATGGGTACACTCTGTGTAAATTATAACAGCCTTAAAGCAAACAAAGAAACAAGCAAAATAAACAGTAAAGAGAAAACTAAAAGAAAAGAAAAAAGCGTTTGAATTCCAGGGACAGACAACTGCACTGTAAATTGTGAGCAAGTGGTTTGATGTATCACACGCTACTGCATTGATTGTTGTTCAGCTGATGTGCATGATACATGCTTTCTTTGTTGATGGAAGCACAGAAATATCAGCATGTGGCAAACAGGACACTGTGCTGTTTTTGATTCAGTGGCTTTGACTTAATTTTGGCTGTGTGCACTGTTCCCTTACTTTCATGCGTTTAGAGTGTGATATATTGCTATTCATCTGGTAAATGTCATTTCATGCATCAGTTTTTGTTGTTGACCCAGTGTCAAAAGTGTTCGAAATATGAGGAAGCAGGGGTTTTTTTTCCCCCTCCCTGACAGAATTGTCAAACTGTTTTTGTTAGCATATTCCAAAATGTTTGGATGATCTTGAGGACATCTGCCAGCAGCCTGACTTTGGAGACACATAGAGGCTGTGATGCTGATCTCCCCTGTGATGGGTCACCTGTTACAGTGGCTGTGATGCTGATCTCCCCTGTGGATGGGGTCACCTGTTACAGTGGTAGACCAGCTGTATCAAGCCTGACGAGTTCTTCACAAGTTGAGATCTGTAGGGTGCACTCTGAATCTGTGCGCCCTGCATTTCGTTTGTGGTAGGGACATCCCAGTGGAGGACAGTGTTATGGAACAGCATTCTGTTTGCCCTTCCCTGCCCCCTCCCCCCCTGGCCCCCACCCCCCCTGCCCCCCAAACCCGCCCATGCTTCCTTCTTCTCTCCATGCAGGTCTGATGGGCTGGAATTGCTGACAGTGTTCACAGTGTTCAGCTTGAGGGCTGGAATTGCTGACAGTGTTCACAGTGTTCAGCTTGAGGCTGGAATTGCTGACAGTGTTCACAGTGTTCAGCCTGAAGGCTGGAATTGCTGACAGTGTTCACAGTGTTCAGCCTGAAGGCTGGAATTGCTGACAGTGTTCACAGTGTTCAGCTTGAAGGCTGGAATTGCTGACAGTGTTCACAGTGTTCAGCCTGAAGGCTGGAATTGCTGACAGTGTTCACAGTGTTCAGCTTGAGGGCTGGAATTGCTGACAGTGTTCACAGTGTTCAGCTTGAACAGGCTGGAATTGCTGAATTGCTGACAGTGTTCACAGTGTTCAGCTTGAACAGGCTGGGCTGGAATTGCTGACAGTGTTCACAGTGTTCAGCCTGAAGGCTGGAATTGCTGACAGTGTTCACAGTGTTCAGTTTGATGGCTGGAATTGCTGACAGTGTTCACAGTGTTCAGCTTGAAGGCTGGAATTGCTGACAGTGTTCACAGTGTTCAGTCTGAAGGCTGGAATTGCTGACAGTGTTCACAGTGTTCAGCCTGTAGACTGGAATTGCTGACAGTGTTCACAGTGTTCAGTCTGAAGGCTGGAATTGCTGACAGTGTTCACAGTGTTCAGCTTGAAGGCTGGAATTGCTGACAGTGTTCACAGTGTTCAGTCTGAAGGCTGGAATTGCTGACAGTGTTCACAGTGTTCAGCTTGAACAGGCTGGAATTGCTGACAGTGTTCACAGTGTGTCAGCTTGATGGCTGGAATTGCTGACAGTGTTCACAGTGTTCAGCTTGAACAGGCTGGAATTGCTGACAGTGTTCACAGTGTTCAGCCTGATGGCTGGAATTGCTGACAGTGTTCACAGTGTTCAGCTTGATGGCTGGAATTGCTGACAGTGTAGTGTTCACAGTGTTCAGCTTGAAGGCTGGAATTGCTGACAGTGTTCACAGTGTTCAGCCTGAAGGCTGGAATTGCTGACAGTGTTCACAGTGTTCAGCTTGAAGACTGAAATTGCTGACAGTGTTCACAGTGTTCAGTCTGAAGGCTGGAATTGCTGACAGTGTTCACAGTGTTCAGCTTGAACAGGCTGGAATTGCTGACAGTGTTCACAGTGTTCAGTCTGAAGGCTGGAATTGCTGACAGTGTTCACAGTGTTCAGCTTGAACAGGCTGGAATTGCTGACAGTGTTCACAGTGTGTCAGTCTGAAGGCTGGAATTGCTGACAGTGTTCACAGTGTTCAGTCTGAAGGCTGGAATTGCTGACAGTGTTCACAGTGTTCACAGTGTTCAGCTTGAACAGGCTGGAATTGCTGACAGCGTTCACAGTGTTCAGTCTGAAGGCTGGAATTGCTGACAGTGTTCACAGTGTTCAGCTTGAACAGGCTGGAATTGCTGACAGTGTTCACAGTGTTCAGCTTGAACAGGCTGGAATTGCTGACAGTGTTCACAGTGTTCAACCTGAAGGCTGGAATTGCTGACAGTGTTCACAGTGTTCAGTCTGATGGCTGGAATTGCTGACAGTGTTCACAGTGTTCAGTTTGATGGCTGGAATTGCTGACAGTGTTCACAGTGTTCAGCTTGAAGCCTTCCAAGCAGAAAGGAAAAGGGAAATTCAGTGTCACACTGCCAAACAGATATACAGCTTCATTTGTCCAGAACATGTTCTTTCACCAAGACATTGTTGATGACTTTGTCGGAGCATTTTGGACGAAGTCTGCTTTGAAGACATCATGGATTAACATGCAGATCATAGTCAGTGGCTAGGGTCAGTCAAGAATTCTCACACTGTGTGTGGTAAATGTCGACATGTTTTCTGGCCCAGCCATAGGCCTCTGGTCTCACTCTCATCCAGGTCATCTCCATCTCTCATTTTTTGTTCATTTTTGTGTGTGTGTTTTTTTTCACATTGCAGCGAAAGTTCTTGTCCATATCAAAACCCTTTGTGGTTTTGCCGGTATTGTATTTCAGTCTTTTTTGTTTGTGTGTGTGTTTTTTAACTGTCTCTTTGAAATCCCAAATTTTCGTACTACGAAGGAGATCTTGGTGTTCATCAGTCTTACTTCAGGCTGTTGTGTCTCCTCTCCGTGTCAGTTGTCTAATTTGTGTTCATCACGGTCTTCTTAATTGTTTGTATTTCTCTCTCTTCCTATCATGTCATTTCTTCCCAACTCCTCCTCCTTCCTCTCTCTCTCTCTCTCTCTCTCTCTCTCTCTCTCTCTCGCTCTCTCTCTCTTCCCAGTGCCCCCCACTTTTCCACTCTGTCAGTTAAAGAAGGAATCTCCCTATCCACCCCCTTTTATATCAGCAAACCCTTGGTATTGTGAGTGTTCTTTGGGTTTTTACAGTTGGATGCTGATGACAGTGAGTGTGCTTTATTTAACTTTAACTTGCACTATGTAACAAGTCTTTGGGCAACATATATCCATTCAGCTACTGCTTTTTGCTTATGTTTCCTCTTATGTGTTCTTACAATGTAGCAGGTGTACATTAGGAAACACACACACACACACACACACACACACACACACACACACACACACATGCACAAGATAAAATGGGACTAAACAGTAAGTTATTTGGCATTTTACCAAGTTATCTTTCACATTTGCAGACTGGTGGAATGTTTAATGGACAAAAAAACAACAACTGTATCTTTTCTTCAAAAAGTTTTCATTATGATATTAGGTACAAATTTGAGGGGGGGGGGGGGGGGGGGGGGGGGGGAATAGTGAACAACAAAAGGCAGCAGCATGTATTCTTGGCAAGTCTGTATACCACTGGTTTCTCAGCAGTACTGTCTTATTGATGTGGACATAACAGTGTACAAAAGTATTGTTTGACATAAAACATTTTTTATGTTGATGATAGGAAAAAAAAAAGCCTAGTTTTTGTGGTTGGGTGGGGGGGGGTGGGGTGTTTGCTCAGTGTCATCAAACAATTAAAGATAATGTTTTTGTTTACACAGTTTTGTTATACTTACGCTTACATTGAATTTTGAAACCGGAAAACATGAAATGTGTTTTTTTTTTTGTGTAAAATATATCAGTTTCTGAAAACATGCATAATCTGTCGTGTGCTGTTTGTCTCGTCAGTATGTACATGACTGTTTGTGATTATGTTTGCGCATTTCTTTTACATCCAATAGAAGATAAATATGAGTTTGTGTGTTTACTTTACATCCAGTAGAAGATAAAAATGTGAGTTTGTGTGTTTACTTTACATCCAGTAGAAGATAAATGTGAGTTTTTGTGTGTTTGCTTTACATCCAGTAGAAGATAAATGTGAGTTTGTGTGTTTACTTTACATCCAGTAGAAGAGATAATGTGAGTTTGTGTGTTTACGTTACATCCAGTAGAAGATAAAAATGTGAGTTGGTGTGTTTACTTTACATCCAGTAGAAGATAAAAATGTGAGTTTGTGTGTTTACTTTACATCCAGTAGTAGAAGAAATGTGAGTTTGTGTGTTTACTTTACATCCAAAAGATGTTAGTATGTTTCCATTTCTCATATGCTGAAGTTAAATGGGACACTGTGTTTTTTAGTGACATCCAAATGAAAATAAACAGTCATTATGTGTTTCTGTTATATCCAAGAGAAGGTAAACAGGCCTTGGCATATTTCTGATACACACAGTTTAAGATATACTGATAGAAGATATACATGGCTTTGTGTGTTTTGTTACACACAAGAAATTATCAAGGAGACTTTAGCTCTGTTGCACCCAGTAGACAGAGGAGAGAAAAAAGTTCTGTTACCCTCATGAGAGTAGACATTCAAGACGTTGTGTATTTCTATTGCACCCGTTAAAAAAAAAACAACATGAAACAGGGCTGCAATGTGTCCCTTCAGGACGTTGTGTATTTCTGTTGCACCCATGACAAAAACAACATGAAACAGGGCTGCAATGTGTACATTCACATATCCAGTATTTTCTGTCAGTGCACTGTTGATTATTTCTTTCTTATTATAAACCATGTGTATTTTCCAGTGCAACAGTCAAAGTCCTTCCAGTTTTAGCATGACTTTCTGCTTTTGTACTGAAGATTCTGGCACCAGGGTGATAGGTGCAGAGACATATTACAGAAGCATAAACCATCAACAAGTGGTTATAGTAAGGATAGATTATTCATGAATCTGTTTTTTTTTTTTTTTTTTAACAAGATACGTTTATATATGAATCCGATTTTCTAAACCCAAGACTGATTTTTTGTGGTGATGTTCATTTTCGTTGCTTACTGTTTCAGAAAGGAACAAAGCAGACATAGACACGCAGGCATGTAGCAAACATGCATGTATGCAGAATTTCAGACATGGGTGTGCTGCATACACATGCATGCACACACACGCACACACACAACACACACAGACGCACATGCACTGTTGTATACACGTAACACATCCATATTCACATACCATAGCATATACACATACATGCAAGCATGCACGCCATGTATGTGTGTACATGCTGATGCATACACATATTCAAACACACACACACACACACACACACACACACACACACACAAAAGAAAACTTGGTGCATATCATGTGACATAGGAAAAAGGTTTGACAATCTAATCAGTTTCAGTTCACCAGTCCTGTATACTAACGAGATGTCAGTACAGCTACCAGACTATTGCCACATTCACTTTGAGCATTTTATTGTAAACACCGCTTTCTAACACAGATTCTAAAGAACTTAAGGTAAACTGAGCAACCTGAACCTAAACTCACCATTTGTAGTAACATTTCTATGGTTTTTTTTGGTATGTGTCCCTTTCCTTTGATTTAGTTATGTGCTGATAATTTTATGCTTCAGATGTATGTTGCATTTTTGTGTTATGTTATGATCTTCTCTTTTCAAAGTAACTGTTTAGCTCTTTGTTGATTTCATTTTCTTCAAGAGAGAGAGAGAGAGAAAGCAGAGTGGATGGGGTATAGTGGGATGGAAGTAGGGGGCTAGATAGACCAATACTTTTAATTTTCTTTTAAAATGTATGTTAGTACAAATATCTATGCTGTAGTATAAATGGTAAATAATTTGCACATAGGGAAATGCACACGATAGATGGGAGTGCCCAAGGCAGACATATCTACTTGACAGCCCCTTGCCCTGAAGAGGATAAAGCTTTTCCATATACGGTAGGGCTGCTATGGGATAAGCTTTTCAGAGCCAGCACTTACAAAGGATTGCCCCTCGTTCACTACTGAATCCATTGTGTGCTGTGCATCAATGTCAAAATGACTGCAAATAGAATTTTTTAGTAGCATTTTGTGCATCTGAGCATTCGGAAACAGCCCACTGTTTTGAATGACTGTGTTTGCTGAATGGGAATGGGCACGTACAGCTGGGTAAAATTGACATCATGGCTTATTTTAGTCTGCCAGTCAATGAACAGAAATGGACCTTTCTGATCATTTCGTGTATGCAGAAAAAGTGAATAGATTAAAAAAAAAAAAAAAAAAGCACTAAAGAAGAGGAATCCTCTGCAAAGATGGTGTCAAACCAGCTCTGAAATGAGTACTTAAGTATCCATACATTACTGCTTCAGTGATTAGCAAGCTCCACACACAGTGGGTTTACTGTGCTCTTGTGTGTGTGTGTGTGTGTGTGTGTGTGTGTGTGTGTGTGTGTGTGTGTGTGTTGTTGTTGTTGTTTGTGTGTTTTCAATACAGCAGTAATTCTGACATTGTTCAGAAAACCACAGAAATCGGTAGCAGCTGCTAATGATACTGCTTATGGTGGGCTGGCAGCTTTGCCTTATGTTCTAGTGTTCTTGATGATGCAGAAAATAGTAACAGGGAGACCATGGAGGAGAAGGGTATCAATCTCAGTTTACATTTCTGCACAGTCAGTCACATTCTTGGCGTGTCATGGAAAAAAAAAACAGATGAAGGCTAATTTGTTTTTGGTCAGTACAAAGGTGTACAACCACCCTTCCCCAACTGCTTCTGCTATCTATTGCATGGTGCAGAACAAGATCACACGGCCATTGTTGTTTTTTGTGATCTTGTCAATCAGCTTTTTGTTGTATGTGGGACAGTTTCCTGGAAAAGGATGCCTGCCTTGAGGACCAACAGATCTGAAGGATAACACACAGTGGACAGAAGTGTGTTGATGTCTCCTCTACCAGGGCATAGAATCAAATGTACTTTCACAAACATGCACAGGCATTTAAAGAACTGACCTGACTTCATGACTGTGTACGACAGTGATGTCAAAGTTCTGAAATACCCACTTTTCTATAAAAACCAATGCCAGATTCTTAAAATGCCATCTCTGTAATTTAAAACTCATAATTTCTCTTGGCAGTGCTTTATTTTCATTGGGTTCCTTGTCAAGACCTGGGACCTTGTGGGGAACAAACGTGTCTGGCATGGCTTGAATCTGTGGCAGGAACAAGGCTCTGCATGAGAGTGTAACCCATGGTGATTGGATGGAATACCTTCACATGGGAATATGTCGATACATAAATCATGGTGATTGGATGGAATACCTTCACATGGGAATATGTCGATACATAAATCATGGTGATTGGGTGGAATACCTTCACATGGGAATATGTCGATACATAAATCATGGTGATTAGATGGAATACCTTCACATGGGAATATATCGATACATAAATCATGCTGATTGGGAAAAGGCCCTTTACATGGGGATATTTTGATATGAATTAAATGGATTGGATGGAAGACCTCGCATGGGAATATTTTGGTATGAACAGTACTGGTAGGATGGAAGGCACTGGCATGGGACGTTGGTAATAAACCATGTTGATTGGGTGGAAGACCATGGCGTGGTGCATTCCTTCCAGAGTTCACAGAGTGGATACGTCTCTTCATAGATGAAGAAGATAGAGGATTAGAGTCTTCATTTTTCACTAGTTCCATTGTGGACATTGAAGTCATTTGCCACTTCCTGTCGATCTGGGTGGCTCTCAATCTGCCTTCTGTTCATGAGTTGGCAGTCGTTGCCACACTTTGCCACTGATTGTCTCAAACTGTCAAGTGTGAAGTGCCCACAGGTGGTTTATGCACAAACGAAGGCCATGTGAGCTCACTATGGAGCAGGCAACAACATGCTGGCATACATGGTCACCTGAGAGGGCGACCCAGCTAGTCAAACACTTCCACGCGGCACAGGATGTCTGTCATATCCAGAAGCACTGGATAACTTGTGGGGATGAAAGGGACTCCAACAGAGTTGAATAGTACAACACTGTTTTGCCGTGTCGCCCTGCATTGTATGAGTTCTGGAAGAATTTAGAACAATACTGAAAGAAAAGTGTGAAGAGTGTGCTACGTTGTAGCTAAATGTTAGATTGTTTTTGTTTGGAACAGATGACAAAACAAAAGTAGACCAGTGCTTTTCTTCTATCTTATGATGGGCAAAGGTTTTTTATTGAGCAGATGAGGAAACAAAATGGACCAATCATTTCCTCCTATACTATGATGGGCAAAGTTTTTGTTATTTACATTTGCAGAATTTGTTGTGCTATACCTACATCCGAATATGAATCAAAACATGAATACAGTATAGAAAAACATACGTACATAACGCCAAATTGTTACGATTTCATTTAAAAAAAAAAAAAAATGGTGACCCTTTAGTTCTCTGTGCACAGAACAGATAACATGGTGTAATCATTCAGTAGATGCACTGTAACTCATTTTTGTTTTTTTTTTTTTTTTTTAACTTGATTCAGTGTCTTGGCAAATTCTAAAACTGCACATAGTATCTTTCTGAACCATATCATTGCTCCTTTAGATCAGCTTCGGTGAAGTAAGTCAAGTGCAGAAAATGGTCACACACGAGTGATGGGAGAAACATCACTGACAGTCGGTTACTGGTGACTTGTTTTTTCCCTTTTTTTTTTTTGTTTCCATTTCCCTGTCTTCCTTCATGATTTTTCTCTCTTTTTTTTTTTTTTTTTTTCTCTTTTTTTCCCTTTCTTTTGTTGTTGTTGTTAAGATTGATTTCTGTGCCTCAGGTTTTTGTTTATGATTCTTAACATTAAATATGCAGCCCTTGATTCTCAATGTTACACACAATATGATTAATATCCATGCCAATAAAGTTTAGTTCCTCACGTATTGCATATAAGAATATTCCTGTGCAAGTTTGACATTGTCTGCTAACGCTGTGTGTGAACACATTCATTGTATTTTGGTACTGTTGATATGAAGTATGTTTCAAGTGTGTACCTTGACTGCGAGGGGGAGAAAGTTAAATAGCAGGCGAGGTACTTTTCTCATCTTCCCACATGGTCTGTGGTTGACTGCATGGGCAAGTCGGGCTGTTTATAGCACAGCTAGCCCAAGAGACCATAACAGGGCTGACTGCAAGTCAAACACATGACTGTGGATAAATTAACCTCCAAGTTCAGGGAAAAATGAAACAACGGTTTCAGCTCTAGAAAGACACTGATGTGACTCGTGATGGAAATATAATGATAATGATGATAATACTAACTTTTATAAAAACTGTTGTACACATTACTGAATCAGATCATGTATTCTGTGAAGATGTTAACAAATAAATGATCATAGGAGGCACTTTTAGGGCAAAGATGCTTATGCTACTTTCTTTGTGTGTTTGGTGATGTAATCTATTTGTTTTGTTTTTGAGTTAGTGAGTTTTCATTATTACACCAAGAAGTTTTAATATCAAAGTGCATTTCCAACTAAAATTGTGTCATTTTTTTCTGCCTTTATTTACAGACATACATGTGTGGTTTTTATATAAAATCTGGTCAGTTTTGTCAAATATGTATTGTATTCTTGGTATTAGACTATACAATTATCTGTGAAGGTATTAGGAGGTGACGAGAGAGGGAGACGTAGTTGGAATCCTTTCTGATATAGTTGATATTTTTTTTTATATCTAAAACCACTACATTTCAGTGTTTCACAGTCTATATTGCCATACAAAGGAATGGTTTCTTCTTCTATAAAAATAAGTTTCAATTGGACTGCCGTTTATTCTAATTGCTTTTGATTTTTCCTCTCTCTCTTGACAGTTTTTTTTGTATGCAAGTTCATATGTATCTGTTAATTGATTCCTGTATACCATGTATGAAGGATGTTGAAATGTGAATGGTGTATGAATGATGGCATTTCTCAAAGTTTCCCGAATGCCCTCCCCCCCCCCCCCCCCCCCCCCCCCGCCTCATCCTTTATTTTTTATCCCATTCCTCAATGTTGCAGAGACCGTGCCCACCAAATTTCTCTGATGATCTGCAGCGACCACAAGGACGGGGGTGACGGGTCTGGCAAACAGCAGTTCCTTCCCCTCTACCGATCCGTCCGTGCTCCGTTCTTCCGAAATTATACACAGACCCGCAGGAAATGACAGTGTCAGGAGTGTCCGAGACTGATGTGTTGAAGCAAGCTTAGTAGGCTTATGGACTGGACGAAAGACACCATAGCGTTTGTTTTTTTGGATGTGTGTGTGTGTTTTTTTTTTTTTCTTTTTACTTGTTTTAGAAGGCCATTCAAAGACCTGTATTTGTGAAGGTTTTGCTGTTTTAATGGAAGGAACGGTACTAGAGTGATCCAAATATTGTAATACTGTGAAAGAGGTGATCCATTTTTTTGTGTACATTTTTACCCCCATGAAGAGAGCTGACTTTCTATGATGTGTGTTGTTGCCATTGAGATGATTGCATCAGTAGACAGAGTGGTCGTTTGTTTTTCTGAAGTTGTTAGTATGCTTGTTTTTTTTCATAAAACATATATATATATATATATATATATATATATATATATATATATATATATATATATAGTCACTTTTCCTCTCTGCACTTATGTGTTAGTGCTAATGGCAGATTGTATGGAGTGTGTGACCAGATTTTACAACAAGCAAGCCAAGTGCCCTGCCCCTCACCCCATCACACCCTTGATGCCATGTATTACAGAATGTGCCAACTCATAGAATACTGTACAGATGTCTGCTGCCACGAGGAGAAGTTACCGCCGTATCTTCTACATCCATAACCTGTTCAGTGGTCCGTTTCAGCCGCTGTCATTCGTGTTGTTGATTTTCTGCTGATAGTTCAAGTAGGAAACTGGCTGAAAACACTTGAACTGTTTTTAGCAAGAATGAATGCAAAGTCAAATGTTTAATTTTGATATGTTTGATGTTAAACATTACCAGTTTTAAGAATTGATTAATTCTTGTGTCCGTCTGCTCTGTTGCTGATGGAAAAACAACAGATAAGTGATGTGACAGAAACTCTGTGATGTGGTAGGAACTACTATGTACCTAAGTAGATCTGTATAGTCCATCACACAGTGTGGTTCTGCTAACCGCTTCCCAGACTTTGCAAAAAGAGAATACACCTTCAGTCATTTTTTTTTCTTTTTTTTTATTTCAATCACATGTTCATAACTGCTGGTATTTGAATCATAATATAAATTTTGTTCAGTGCACGTACAGGTGAGAAAAAAAAAAAACCACTGTCAATCCGTCCATTTACATCAAATGGTCCAAATACTTTTTTTTTTTCCTTTGATGAAATGCATATTTTGTATTTTCTTTTTGTGTGTGATATCACAGGCGTATGTGCATGCACATTGAAATTCTCTCCAAATCAGTATTCTGATTCCACCAGTAAATTGACTTGTGTTTTGATTTTGAATGAAAGTCATCAGATTAGAATAAAAGCTTCATTTTGCTTTCAAGTGAGAAACACCACAGGCCACAGTACTTAATGGGAACAGACTGGAGAGGTGAGCTAGACAGACTAGATGAACTTTGAAACTCAGACTTGACAAGCTCTTATAATAAAACTGCAGATAGACAGGCACATGAGCTGAAAAACAAAAAACTTACTATCCAAAGCAAGCAACAAAAAAGTTGAGAGGAAAGATGAAATGGGTTAGGTGTCCTTGGCTTTTGTCACCGACAGTCAAGAAAAAAAATAACCACTCCAGTATGAGTACAGGCAATTATGATTGTGAAAGAAGTCGTGAAAGTTTCACTGATTTTTATAGGGCCTTGCTTGGCATTATGAATAAGGTATCAGGCTAATGTTTCAAGGTCTGGGATTTGGTGTTCAACCAGGTTGAGTGAGATGTTCCTGGGGATAACTTCTGTGCACACTCCAATGCCGCCTAGTCCTTCTGACGAGACTGAAAACCGAGATCCAATGTGTTAACACATTCATGGCAAATCTGGCACACGCACTAAACCCCGTTCCACCTTTCAGAGAAGACTAGGCCATCATGTGGCAGTGGCCTGGTGATAGGAAATGGGACTCGCTGGTATTGTGTTTAGTCCATACGGACGGAATGGGGCCATCTTGATGGTGGGTTTGTACAGTTGTCACCAGTGGTGAACCTGGGTTCTTCTTGAGGGAGGAAAACTGGCAGAAAGAACAGATTTATCTTAGAGAATCTGGCAAGAAATGCCTTCAGAAATCCTTCAAAATTGGGTGGGGGTGGGGAGGGGGGGGTATCTTGGTGGGAAGTCAGTCTAACATAGACAAGGAAATTATGTACCAGAGAGAAATTCCCAAATGTTTAAAGGGTTGGGATATTTTTTTTTATTTGTGGAATCTTTACTAGAGGGATTTTAGTGTATTTGTCATTTGAAAGTCAGAAGTTGTTCTACGCAATGTTTAATCCATGAATCTCTCTCTCTCTCTCTCTCTCTCTCTCTCTCTCTATATCTATATCCATCTCTCTCTCTCTCTCTCTCTCTCTCTCTCTCTATATATATATATGTATGTATGTATGTATATGTATATATATATATATATCACTCAGCATATGAGTGCATACAGATTGCTGCATTCATATGCTGAGTGATCTGCTGCAAGTTTGATGTGATATTTCTGCAATTCTATTTATTTTAAAAAAAAGAAGTTCATGACCTACACATTTTTCAAATGTTGATCATGTGTGTTACTTGCCACATGAATGTATTACATTTGCTCCGGGACTCCTATTTCATCTATCAATCATGTGATCGAGTCAGTTAAGTTGTGAGTTTTACTTGTAAGCTGCTTTTTTGTTTTTCAGTTTTGATTAGTTGTTTGGATGAAAGAAGTTTATATTGAAAATCCTCTCTGGGAGTAAGAGAAGTTGATGTAAAAACCCTGTCCTAGAAAAGAACAGGGGATATTTCAGATTGAGTTCAGTTGACCTTCTAGTGTGTTTGTGAGTATGTGTGTGTGTGTGTGTGTGTGCCGGAAACAGAAGACTGATGTGATCTTGGTCTTTTTTTCAGAGAAATCATAAAAATCACCAAATTATGTACAGCTTTTGTGTTTGCTTATGATTGACTGTGATAAAAATAAAATCAGTAAAAGGTTGATCTTGCTGAAGTTTGTTTTGTGTATATTTGTAATTGTAAATAAAAATAAATAAAAGGTTGATCCTGCTGAGTTTGTTTTGTGTATATTTGTAATTGTACTGACAGAAAGTAAACTACTGCTGTTGTCAGTTCCATAAGCATCAGCACCATCAAACTGTCCAAACTTTTGTAAATACTTTTATCTCTCAGAACATTAAAAGAACACTTTTGAGTAATAGAACATTCAAAGAACACTTTTATGTATCAGAACATTAAAAGAAATCCTGTTTGTGTGATGCTCAGAGTGATTGCACCACTCTGAATCAGCATGCTTGTGTCACAATATCATTTTAACATTCAACAGAAAGGCATATCCAGTTCACAGTAACAGGTTTAGCTGAAAGATTCCTATGTTTTCAAAGAGCCATCCCACTCTTGAAATATCAGAGACTGGATATTCAAACTGCACCACAAAGAGAACACAGAATTACTGATTGTCATGAAATTCAAGATCAGCTGTGATGCACCATCAGAAGAATGTTCGCTGACTTAGGTTCCAAGTTTTAGGAAGAAACTGCTACTACTGCTTACTATTCATGCTCAAGAGATGTTCAGATATATTCCCTCCGACAATGCCGTCTACAGCACTAAACTTGCAGCTTTAGTCCTGGCGCTCAGGGTGAGCTACAGGTCTTGGCAGAAAAGCTTTGTTATTCTCTCCATCTTTCTACACTGGAGGCCACAGCTGAACTCGGTCACACACAGGTCTTTTCTTTTTCTATTTTTTTTTTTACACACATTATGTTTTTAAAAAGTGAGGAGGTTTCATGGCACAAACCATGCTTTAAACCAAACTACTCTGTGTCCCATTAGAATGGGTGTGTGTGTGTGTGTGTGTGTGTGTGTGTGTGAGATTTACGCAATATACAAAACAACAATCCTGTAGACTCCATAAAGACCTTTCTCAGGAGTATTCCACAGGATGTGATTTAAGAGTTTCATGAAGAGTTAGATATTTAAATGTAAGATTCTGTCGCATATGGTGATGAGCAACACCTACTATCTGCTGTGAGAAGCCTCGGGGATAATGGCTCACTGTATAATTGGCATCAGAGTGCGGCTGTCGGCCTTAAAGTCATCGTCATCTATTCATGTACCACAAGCCAACCAGCTTAAATTTCGAAAGTTCCTATATTGCTTTTTACAGGATGTAAGTAGCTTGCAATAACACAGTTTACACACACACACACACACACATTATTAATGTGTCAAGGCCTTGCTAAGGACTCGACTATTTAAGGGCTTCGCACTTGAAAGTCCAATAGAACATTTGGGTCGGTGGAGAAGGTGATGGGATAGGGATGGTGCCAGTGATGGGGGTGGGGGTTGTAGGCTTTTTCCTGTTGACTTTCTGCCCAGAGAGGCCTCCATGGTCGGCTGAGCTATTTGAAGCACAGACTTGTTGAAGACTCTTTGGGATATATTGACAGCTCTACACTGGTGATGTGATTCAGTAACTAGTTTTGAATGACCAGTGTTCACAAAACAACTATCTGTATTGCACCGTATATACACACTTTTTCAAATGCTTCTAGTTGTCTCATACAAATTAAAGAAACAATGAGAGAAAGACAAAGACTTCCATGACGACAGGGAAGGACAGAGAGAGATCCCTGGACATACAGAGCAAGGCAGACAGAGACAAGACAGACTGATGTGAGGATTGTCATAGACCTGGTGTACAGACATACAAGTTGGTAACCCAGACAGACCTTCAGTCAGAAGCCCAGAGAGGCAGACTGAGGACATAAAAATAAGAAAGAAAAACAGACCTTCAGACAGAATCCCAGAGAGACAGACTTTGGACATATAAATAAGAAAGAAAAACAGACCTTCAGACAGAATCCCAGAGAGACAAGACTGAGGACATATAAATAAGAAAGAAAAATGGTAAACAAAAATCACGTCTGTGGACACGGATAAACGATGATCCTGCTTTGACTTTGGCGTTATTTTCTTGAACTCTCCTCCCATTGACAAGGCGTCTCTGACATTAACCCTTACATCGCTGTTTGGCAACAACATGGCTGACTGCCGACGTCGCCAAAAGGCAACCAACTAGGGTTACCTAACTCCCGATACTCTCACGATCCAAGTTCATGAGATAGAAAGCCAGCAATAAACGTCATAGTGGATGGGTCTGGCCCATGCTCACAGCCATTTGCTTTGTCAGAACACTATTCAGTTCAGTGTTTTATCGATTTTTATTCCGATTGTTTTTCCGTTCACCATGACGTCACCACCAAGCATTTTACGTACTCGACCTTGCCGTACATTTACCACAGATCAAGTGCTGGGAATATTGAATAGAAGGTCAGTTGTTCCTAATACAGATGAAGAAGACCCAGAATGTCACGAGGAAACAACGATAGTGAGGGCTTTACCGAATTATTGCAACGTGAGGCGTTGGACTGGCCAAATGGTTTGGGAGAGACAGTTGAAGAGAGATAAGACTAGATGCCGGCTTACCACATGTGCTGTAGTGTGGTGGCGTTGAGTCAGCCAGCACTGACTGTTGAGTGACTATGCGAGGGAGCGAACTAAAACTTTAGGCAATGAACTTCACACACACGCTGTGGGCCGACACTTGCTGGTCGAGGTTGAAGGGGGCGTGGACGACTGACCCATGAGAGGTGAGCAGAAGAGACGTGTTTGAGTGGGATTTATGATCAGCTGAATGGCTCTTAAGGGTTCAGAGACCAACAGGCATATGAATGACTGTTTTCATAAAAAAAATTGCTTTCAACAGTGAGAGTGAAAGGGACGTATGTGTGTGTGTGTGTGTGTGTGTGTTCCCTTTTTCTTTCTTACATGTGTACCAGTTAGGTATAAGAATGTGTGTGTGTGTGTGTGTGTGTTCCCTGCTATTGGAGTAGTTGTATTTGTGGCTGTTTCTTCCATTTGCTTTTGGATATACCAGACTTTCTGGTCTTCAATTGTGAGTGGAGTATTTTTCCTCCCTTGTTGAGAGTGTTTGTTGGCATTCTTTCTTCATTTTCTACGTTTAGAAGAATATAATATTCATTTTTTTTTTTATTTTGATTTTTTTTTTGCACTTGGAATTACTGAAACATTTGAAATTGTTGTTAACTAACCATTACTAACATGTTATGATATAGTAAAAGTACAGTGTATCTCCTCCATTTTACAACAACAACAAAAAAAAAAAATAGCATGAATATTGGTTGTTTAGTTTTCCAGAGATATCTGCATTTCACATATGCTTGTATAAAATAAGAACGTTTTGGGGAAAATGGCTGGCGATTGGGATTTATGCAAAATAGAATGTCTGGCGGTGAAAGGGTTAATTGCAAAGGCTACGGACCTATCGGCAATGAGGTCAAAACAAAAGCAGAACACACACACGCGCTCTGCGCACATACTGAAAATCATGAAAGAAAATATTTGCGTAACAAAAATTTACTTTCTTCCTGAGATTACTCTGGCGTTTGTGTGTTAACTGATAGCAGTTCTCTTCGTTTCAGTGCTTTGAAAATAAACATAGCTAGGCCTATAGAGCGAGTTACACTTCTCTTTTCATTTGCAGTAACAGAAGTAACAATACTTGATGAACATTTGTAGTATAAGGCAAAATGTATTTATCTCTTAAATATTTATAGGATGGACAAACAATAAAAAAATAATGTACACACACACACACACACACACACACACACACACACGTGCGCGCGCGCACGCACACACACACACACACACACACACACACACACACACACACACACACACACACACAGAGCGTGCACGGGCGCATATACATGTGCATGCACGAAAGCATGCACGCATGCTCGTACGCAAGCATGCACGCACGAACACACACGTGTGTGTGCGTGCGCGTACACACACACACACACACACACACACACACATACAACCACACATACAAACATACATACATACATACACACACACACACACACACACACACACACACACACACGCATAAACAAAAATGCATGCAAGAATACTAGACACATAAAAAGAAGAAAAGAAAAAAATTGGTTAAGTACATGAAAATAGGATGAATTATGATTTTGAGATTACTTGCTGGTATTACTTACTAGATTTTTTTTTTTTTTTTTTTACCGCAGAAGATGAGAAAGGTAACTGTTTTTGAAAGTTGCTGTCAATAGATTTCTTTGATGGATTCTGGAATGGAGCTCCACAAAGAGGAGCCCGAGTACGTTAGACTTGATTTGAATAGGTCAATTCTTGGGGTTGGGATATGGAGTTTGGGGGAGTTTCCCAGCGAGATTTGTGAGAATCGGCTCAATGAAGTCGGTGGAGCTTTCCCGGTCACAATCTTGTGCATCATTAGTCCTTTGTTGTATTCGAGTCTCTGGCTAAATGGAAGAATGTGAAGATTTTTTTCATCAGAGCTTTCGAGGCTAGTTTTCTTCCGAAGGATTAACTTGAGCTTCTTTTACGCAGGCTAAACGATGGTTTTAGTGTGTTTGCACTATCTGTACTCTCTGTCGATCCAAATTAAAAAAAAAAAAAGTGTTCACCCACCGGAAAGGATAGCCTGTTGAAACTGTATAAGCTACATCCTTTTATTCACATACAGATGTAAGTTTTTTGTTTGTCATGGCCTGGGTAAGGACAGAGGAGGGGCCACAAGATTAAACATCACCACAGTCGGAAAGATTTCCTTGTCAACCCCTGCTCCCGGCGCTTCACTCCAGGCAGTTCTTCAAAGTCATTGTTCTTGGGCGTTCCTTGACAGTCCTAGTTTTTCAAGATGTCCTCCCAATCCATGGAAGGTAGCAATGTCCGTAACCTGACGAACACTTGACATCAGTCTGTGCCCATTTCCTGGCTCCAACTTCTGCGCCACCTTAGAGGCAGTGCACCCACGCCGCTCATGCCGCCGACACCCGTCTCAGCCACAGCCCGGTCGGCCCCGCCGCAGCCCCAGCACCGGCAATCCACAGGGAGCAGTCAATGTCAAGTCGTCAAGAGGCAACCCACCGGAGGAGACTCTGCACTACTGCCGAGTCACTTCGGTGGTGTTCAGCGGCGCCTGTTCTGATCTAACATACGCAGGACACCACCTACTAAGCCCCCTACTGACGACAATAATTGCTCAGTCGCGGAGCTGGCGTGAGTGAGCTCTCTCCTCCGGAGGGCGCCACCACGTCCATCCAACGACAGCCCCCATGGACCCGCCGATACCGGTGACCCCGACGGAACCAAATCAAGGCCACAGACGTGGAGAGGACATCGAAATTGAGGTCACCATGAGAGAGCAGGGCATGAAGGGCCACAGAATTTGAGATATTTTTTTTTCTGTGCTGATCGATGAGAATGAGAATGATTAAGAGATGATGCTACGGATTTCCATTTCGGTCTGAGACTACATGACAGGGCTGTACTCTACGCTTCCTTTCATAATATATCCCGGCATCAACCAGGTCCGAGAGATACAGGCACCTGCAGTGTTGGTCAGGAAACTTGAGCAACACTCTCAGAAACGCATCCATTAAGTGGATGAAACTCGACTGTGTGGTCCCAGTCTTCCCAACTGAGTCCGCAGCAAAAACACAACTCTGGGTAGGAGCCGGTCGGGGCAGAAAAACCCACATGACTTCTGATGGGATTCGAACCACGACCTCCCAGCCGGGAGTCCGCGACGCTAACCACTTCGCCACGGCGGCTGGTCTGGCTCCAACTGCACGGTGAAACTGACTTTTAATACTTTGTTCATCCTCCTTCTTTGAGTGGCCATGGCCATGAACCCTTTTTTGTTCTTTTGACCCCCCCACCCCACCCCCCTTCTTCCTCAAAGTCCAACCACATGCCATGAAAATTACTCCTATCATCCTAAGTGGATAAACACAATGACATAGGCACCATACCTTTTATA
>JADBJO010002965.1:237500-248775 GCA_016801955.1 Conus betulinus
TTGTGTCACGACCTACCCATCTTGTGTCACGACCCACCCATCTTGTGTCATGACCCACCCATCCCCATATCCCCTGTGACTTGTGTCATGACCCATCACCTATCCCCTGTGACTCGTGTCATGACCCACCCATCATGACCCCCTATGACTTGTGTTATGACACACCTATCCCCTATCCCCTGTGACTTGTGTCACGACCCACCCATCCCCTGTCATGACCCATGTGTGTCATGACCTACCCATCCCCTGTGACATGTGTCAGGACCCACCCATCTCGTGTGATGACCCATTCATTCCCTTTCTCCTGTGCGTGTATCATGACCCACCCATCCCCTGTGACGTGTATCATGACCCACCCATCCCCTGTCAACTGTGGCGCGTGTCCTCATCGCAGCCACCCCATGTCCTCTGTGACTTTAGCGATGACCCACCAATCCTCTGTCCATGCGTCTTAGGTCATGACCCTCCCGCCCCTGTCTCTAAGGATTGTTGTGTAGAAGAGGCGAAGCAGCAGACATTAGAGTTCTCTATGATCTCCACACAGGCCTCTGTTCTAAGGTTAGACACGTAGAGTTCTAACCCAGTGTTTATTTTTATTATTATTATATTGGGTATTAATATAGCGCCTATCCTCGGTCACAGACCAAGCTCTAAGCGCTTTACAATAAACACACTACCTCACTCACTCAACGGGCTGCCTACCCAGGTAGAGCCGGCCGAAGAGCAGCCTACTCGCGCTCATTCAGTCGTTTCCCGTACCATTCAAACATCAGTCACTCATTTTCATTTATCTCATTTATTCTTCCAGTTTCTCACATAGGACGCATGTGATGTTTATACGTGTCCTCCATTTCCACCGGTACACGATGGCACACGATAATAGTAAGTGACAATTTTTGTGTTTTGGTAAGAAATACCAGTGGCTATCTTCAATCTACATCAATTTTTGCCAGGGCAGCGGGGAACCCCCCTGCTCTCTTTTCGATTTTCAACTGCCGTGGGTTCTTTTAACATGTGCAGGGGGCCAGGAAGGCACACAGGTCTGACTCGCTTATAGTCCCCATCCGATGGACTTGACATTCAGTTGGATTTGTCATTCAGACTGGGAAAGAAAGGGCGAGAAAGGCAGGGCTCGAACCCACGCACTTCTCACACGTTGGATGGGCAGGTGAACGTCTTAACCACTCTGCCACCTGTTTGTTCGTGTTGATCTTCTTCTGTCTGCCTCGTTGCTGGCAGTCCATCCTATTCTGTTACCTGCAGAACAGTCTGGGGCACCGTGTCGCAGAATGAGAGGCATGACTATGTCAGGTGAGGTCATGGCATCTGAAAACTGCCAGATTCTTGTCTGCTTGTCATCCGATGACTTGTGAACTGACCGGTAGTCCCTGGAGATGATGACGAGAGAGGTCGTGATTTGTGACATACGTTATTGATCTCTCTGTCTCTGTCTCTATCGCTGTCTCTGTCTTTCTCTCCGTCTATCTCTGTCTCTGTCTCTCTGACTCTCTGTCTCTCTGTCTCTCTCTCTCTGTCTCTCTCTCTCTCTCTCTCTCTCTCTCTCTCTCTCTCTCTCTCTCTCTCTCTCTCTCTCTCTCTCTCTCCTTTAATCAGAGTCTAGACTGTTTAAGCTTTCTTCATTTCTGTGTCTTCTGTTAATTATTAACACATCTATATGTGTTAGGCGACTCGATTTCCCGAGTCTTTTTTTTCCTTGCGATTGATACGTACCGAAATCACAGTTCACTTGCTAATATGCTGGGAAAATACTGATTTGTTTGGGAACAATTTCAATTATAACAAAAACAAGGTCAGTCTCCAAAAAACAGCTCCGATATCTTACAGCATGAAAGAGCAGAGGAGTGACGAATCGTGTGTGGCGTTTGCTTGTGAGTTTTTTTTTCTTTGGAAAATGTTTCGGTCACGAGGGTGTGCACTGGTTTTTTTTGTGTTTTTTTTTTTTTTTTTTTTTTTTTTTTTTTTATGTTTTTTCCCCATACATTCCTTCGAATGAGACAATAAACCAAGGTTCCGTGTTTGAACGCACGTATAACATCTTGCACACACGTAAAATCCCATCATCAACTTTCGGAAGAGAAGGCCAGTTTGGCCGTTGGTATGGATGACACGTTACACATACCATGCACCCTGCGTGAGAGATGGAAAGAATGAAGGAAATAAGGAAATTGGGTGAACGATATTGAACGATATTGACTGGATGACACGGGAAACGACTGAATGAAGCGCCAGCTGGCAGCTCTTCAGTCGGCACCACTTAGGTAGGCAGCCCGTTGTGTAAACGAGTGTGGATTGTAAAGCGCTTAGAGTTTGGTCTGCAGCCAGGGACAGGCGCTAAATAAGTATTCATAATAATAACAATAATAAATGTGTGTGTCTGTGTGTCTCTGTGCGTGTGTGTATGTGTGTGCGCGTATATCTCTGTGTGGGCACATACACATGCATGCATAAGTTTTACAGATGAGGTTTTTCTAAGTGAATACAGAAACTTGCAGCGGTTGAAACCTGTGGCCTGTTATATCTGTGGCTCTGCAGATATCCCCAATTAGGCAAACACAGAGCTGGCAGAGAAACGTAACTTCATTCCTGACCAATCAGAAAAGGGCACAGGCTCATTTTAGCTTCATGCTTTGTGTCTGGTTCTCGTAGCATGGCCCTCAGAGCACAATCCACGCTCAAGGAAGAGAGTTCCATCTCCTTGGGGCTGTTCACAGACGTACTTTTTAATACCACCAGGAAGAATGACATCAGCACTGATTACAGTCACCACACCACTTTTGCCTCCTCTGGAGTCTCAGGTGAAAAATACCCGGACGATCCGGTCAGCTCAGCTACGGCGCATCTCGTGTTGACGGTGCTGCAAGTGGGACTACTTTCCGGTGCTGACGGTAGGTGGCGTCATCATGAACGTCATCAACATGGTGGTTTTTACCCGTCAGGGCTTGTCGGACAGGATCAACCTCTGTCTTTTCAGGTTCGTTTTTTGTCTTTTTGTATGTAATTTGCTCCCCTTTCTTTCTTTCTTTTTTGTCTCGCTTTGCTTTTTTTTTTTCATTATTATTTCTTACAGCTATGTTAAAATCAACTGCGCAAATGACGCAGATCTGTGTAAGTGAGTGCACGGAGAATAGTCACACCGTTATTTGTGAAGTGCCATCAGCAGCTATCTAAAACTGGCACTGAACAAATATCCAGCATTACTATTATCATAATCTTCCATGGTACTACTACCTACTACTACTACTACTACTACTACTACTACTACTACTACTACTAGTAGTAGTAGTAGTAGCAGCAGCAGTAGTAGTAATAGTAGTAGTAGTAGTAGCAGCAGCAGCAGCAGTAGTAGTAGTAGTAGTAGTAGCAGTAGTAGTAGTAGTAGTAGTAGTAGTAGTAGTCGTCGTTTGAACTTCTTACTTATTTTCAATTATTCTTCCACTCCTCCTTGTACTATGCGTAATGTTCGCCAATACAGATCTGTATTCCTCTCTGTCTATGCATTTAATTTCTTTTTTTTTTCAATCTATTTTCCGCTCATTTGTCTTTCTTTCTGACAAACTCAGTCTTACGTACTGTGCATTGGACTTGATCGCATTTTTTCGTCATAATGCAAAAAAGACACATAATCAAAGAGAGACAGAAAGGGGAGGGAGCAACTAACTGACCAACTCACTCACTCACTTACTAAGTAAGTAATCACCTTCGACACAATCATACTCACATACAAAGTCATGTTCAAATTAAGGTGGACAGACTGATGGAAGTGAGAACGTAATTTTTTTTTATCTATGACATTGCCTGTATCTGTATAATATGTACAACCTGTATAACACTTTGCAACAGTCCGGTCCAGGGCACACCCACATGACATTCTGAACAAGCAATGGGATCGGGAGGGGCAGGAAATGAGGGTTGCTAGCAAGGAGGGAGCGGTGATATGAGTGGGGGTGGCGCATCTTGGGAGGAATGTTTGCCGATGAGACAGTTGACAGAGGAAAGGACGGCGCCAGTAATTTCTGGGACAACACAGAGGGAACAGAAAGTAGAAAGAATTGAAGGTGAAATGCAAGACTGAGGTCCGTGTCATCTTAAGAGCCATGGACGCCTACAGACCGATATCTGTACTGCAGTCGGGATCAGCTCCGGATGGCCTGTTGTTCTTCAGATGAAGACAGACCTGCTGTTCTCTACCGAAGTTCGAACATGTGTGGAGTCAACGAACATCAGAGAAAGAGTCGGCATTTGGCAACACATAGTTCTCTCAGCTCTCTGAAAGGTTGTTATGGTTGTTGTTGTTGTTTTACAGTCGTGAGTCTGCACACTTGATCTGTGAACTTTTTTGTTTTGTCAGTCAGGCTGGTTTTCTGACAAGATCCATCACAGTAATGATCATTTTTCTTCCTTCATCCATCTCCACGGCCACAATATGCAGACGGCCTTAATGCTCACAGGCAGCCCCCCCCCCCCCCCCCCCCCTCCCCCCATCTTCACTAGCCATGGGCCTGTAGACGATCACTAATGACTGGACCAATGTCTGTAAATTGCAGCTAGAGGCACAGTGTCCCGTAACTTCGGTTTCTTCATAGGAGGAGTGTCGGGATAACAAGACGTTAATCTCACTATCTTGGTTCTAGAATACGTGGTGCCGACTGGATACTGGTCAGGTGTGGGCATGTCTGAAGTTGGCTGTGTGGCTGGGTGACAACGGGTGGCTGGAGAATTTGGGCACAAGACGCATGACATGACCAATCCTGTGCCTGCTTCCTGCTTTCCTGTCAACACACATCTACCCGTTCACATCCTCGGACATTTTGTTACACTCCACTTGTTTTACAGTTCTTATGCAACTGCCATTAGTTATCGTTATCATCATCATCATCAGCATCATCATCGTCATCATCATCATCATCATCATCATCATCATCATCATCATCACAATTACCATCATCACCATCATCATCATCTTCGCCATCGCTATCACTATCATCATCATCACCATCATCATCACCACTATCATCATCATCATCACCATTGCCTTCACCATCATCATCATCATCATCATCATCATCATCATCATCATCATCATCATCATCATCACCATCATCACCATCACCATCATCATCATCATTACCACCACCACCACCACCACCACCACCACCCTCATCACCATGTAATAATCCACGCACTGTGTGTGCAGTCTGGCAGTAGCAGACACAGGTTACATCACCGTTTCCATGACGACCAGACTGTACAGTATCTTCAGCCTCTTCGATCCTCTCCTTGGAGCCTTCTGGAAGGTAAACACCTCGTTACCTCGCCCCTTCCCCTTATTGATAATATGGTGGGCTTTTGAAGGTAAACATCTCATCATCTCACCCATGTGTTATTGGTCTGGCTGGGGCTTTGAAGGTAAACATCTCATCATCATCATCTCACATCTCATCATCTCATCTCTGTGTTATTGGTCTGGCTGGGGTTTTTGAAGGTAAACATCTCATCATCTCATCCCTGTGTTATTGGTCTGGCTGGGGCTTTTGAAGGTAAACATCTCATCATCTCATCTCTGTGTTATTTGTCTGGCTGGGGCTTTTGAAGGTAAACATCTCATCATCTCACCTCTGTGTTATTTGTCTGGCTGGGGCTTTTGAAGGTAAAACGCTTCATTACCTCACCCCGTCCCTACCTCATATTGATATTAGGGGGGGGGGGGGGGGGGGGGGGGCTTTTTGAAAGTAAAAACCTCATCACCCTCAACCCTTTAGTTATAGTAGTGGGGAGGTGTTGAAGGTAAACACCTTATCACCTCACCCCTTTATTCATGGCGTGGGTTGGGGCGGCATTTGAAGGAAAACACCCAATCACCTTACCTTTTCTCAGTGGTATAGCGGGCTTCTCATCACCTCATCTTCGTATCAACGATATGGAGGGCTTGAGCGCGAGGAACATAGACCTCATCGCCCCATCCACTATCAGTGAAATGAGGACCTTAGGAAGGTAAACATCTCTTCATCTCACAACGGCAGTTGTAGTATTGGAGACGTATTTAAACACCTTATCACCTCAGCCCACCTATAGTGATGCGGGGGGCTTTGGGAAGGTAAACACGTCATCTCTTACTAGGCCATAGCACGGGTGTTATGAAGTAAATGTGACCAGCGAACTACCAGTTTTAATTTTGACCATTCTGAAATGGTTATGTTACAAAGAACAAGCGTGGGTATAGGGGCGTCAGACTTGTTTCCTGTCAGGCTGATGACAACAACAGAGTCCCAACACATTGTTCACAAAACTGTGAGTGTTATGCTTTCTGCAATGCTGGAAATATCTATGTTTAAAAAAAAATATCTATTCAAATTTGCTGCTCTTGTCACGATTTCATTCCTTCTATTGACACGACAATGAAAAGTATATTTTAAGTGATGTCACGATTTCATTCCTTCTTGACGTTCTTTAAGTGGTACAGATTGTGTACAGATTGTGGCAGATTGTGTGGCAAAAAGAACAACACAGCCAGAGGGGAAGCTGGACTCCAGGTAACACAACAGGTGAAATCCACCCTGACACCCCTCTTCAGTTTATTCCCTCTGTCCTCAGTCATGGGCGACAGGGTAGAGAGATGCTGTAGTCTGTCCTGTCCTTGACAGTAGTAGACGTTCTAGATTTTGATTTGAAGCGTAATTCTTTCCGAGGGTTAAGGTTGCAAAATATTGTGTGCGTTTCCGGAATTTTCTCAGAACTGATGGTGCAGTCTAGTATTTCACTGGAGAATGTTTTCTTCTTTTTAGTGTCAATTTTAAAAACCAGCTGCTGAGATTTGTTCCTCCTATTTTTAATTTTCTATCAATTTCCAGATTTTTTCGCTTTCGTTTTGAATCGTGGTTTACTTATGGTTTGAGCAATGGCTAAGTTTATAATATATATATATATATGTATATAAAATAATGTAAGGCTTCAAGTAGAAACTATAGGATTCATAAATCAGGTGCGTCAGAGAAGTCGTGGATAGAGAAGTTCGAATTATGTTGGATTTAGGTCTTATCGAGCCTTACAATAGTCCATACGGTTCTCCAGTTGTCTTGGTGAGAAAAAAGGATGGTACATGCCGTTTTTGAATCGATTTTCGATCACTAAACAAAGTCACTGTCTTTGATGCTGTACCTATCCCCGATGTTGAAGGTCTGTTCGCCAGACTGGCTGATGCACAATTTTTCACGAAAATTGACCAAGATAAGGGATATTGGCAGTTAGTAGAAAGCCTGAAGATAGACCCAAGACATCTTTTACAACACATCTGGGCCTCTTTTCATTCAATTCATCCGGATGGCGTTTGGTCTTGTGTCGGCATCTGCTGTTGTTGCGCGCATGATGCGCACGCTCAAATTTAGACCAGTTCTCTCTGCTGTCAATTTCGTCGATGACATACTCATTCATAGCGTGTCTTGGGATGCACATCTCCGCCATGTGCAAGGTGTTGTTTCCTGTTGAAGGTTTTTCAACCTCACAGCCCGTCCCTCGAAAGTCGAGGCAGAATTCCAATCACTGGAATTCCTAGGTCACACGGTTGGAGGTGGTACCACACGCGCCCTGTCAAGGAAAAGGTTGACAAAATCTGGAAGATTTCCACCCCTACTACCAGGAAGCAAGTCAGGTCACTATTAGGCTTACTCAGCTTTTATAGAAGATATGTTCCTTGCTTTTCTACTCTCACTGCTCCCACTCTCGGATCTGATTAAGGATACTGATCGTGTTGGACGATCGATTTCTTGGACCCCTCAGTGTGCTGAAGCATTGCACAAGATTCAAAGTATTCTGTCCTCTGCACCTGTTCTACTCTTACCTAGGTTAGGTAATGTCTTTGTTCTTAGAACTGATGCCAGTTCTGTAGGACTAGGTGATGTTCTGCTTCAGGAACATGATGACGTTCCACCCAGTTGTGCTTGCTAGTCGTAAACTGCTAGACCGTGAGAGAGACCGAACAGTACAATTGAACGAGAATGTCTGGCCATAGTTTGGGTTGTACAAAAGTTGTCTGAATATTTTGAAGCCTGAAAAGGCTGTGCCAGTCTTGAATATCAGTTAATTTATATTTACTCATTTCTCCAGTTATTGCTGTGTAGACGTGTTCTGTAGAGGGTATATGGACAAGCCTGGAGCATCGTTTTCTGGGGGATGTTTCCTTGTTTGTTCTGTGTGCTCTACGCTGTCATGTCTGCTAGGCGATTCGGTGTCGTGAGCAGCATTCCTTTGGAGTTATGTTTTCTTATGGGAGCAAGAGTTACCCTACTTTTTTGTTGTTTATTGTTTTTTGTTCCCTGTCTCATTTCATATCTATTTTCATTTCAGTTTAAAACCAGGTTATTTGTAATTGTTTCTGTTTGTTCCTGTACTTGTCTGACTAAATTCACGTTTAAAAGGCTGTGCCAGTCCTGAATATAAGAAACTTTATATTTGTACATGTCTCCAGTTCTTGTTGCTGTGTAGATGTGTTCGGCACAGGGGTATATGGACAAGCTTGGAGGCATCGACTTTCGGAGATTTTTCCTTGTTTGTTCTGTGTACTCTATGCTGTCATGTCTGCTAGACGATTCGGGGTTGTAAGTAGCATTCCTTTAAATTCATGTTTTCTTATGGGAGCAAGAGCTACCCTACTTTTCTGTGTTTACTGTTCCCTGACTCATTTAAGGTTTACTTTCGATTCAATTAAATCGATGTTACTTATATTTGTTTCTGTTTGTCCATGTACTTGTCTGACTATATTTAAGTTTTAAAAGGGCTGTGCCAATCTTTAACATAAGTTAATATATATTTGTTTAGTTCTCCAGTTCTTGTTGCTGTGTGGATGTGTTCGGCACAGGGTATATGGACAAGCTTGGAGTATCGTTTTTTTGAGGACGTTTCCTTGTTTGTTCTGTGTGCTCTGTGCTGTCATGTCTGCTAGGCGACTCGATGTCTTCAGCAACATTCTTTTGGACTAATGTTATCTTGTGAGAGCAAGAGTTGCTCTACTTATTTGTTGTTTATTGTGTTCTGATTCCCCGCCTCATTTTCCTATTTACTTTCGTTTTAATTAAATCGAGGTTATTTGTATTTGTTTCTCCTTGTACTTGCCTGACTATATATTTAAGTTTTTAAAAGGCTGTGCCAGTCATGAATATCCGTTAATTTATACGTGTTCATTTCTCTAGTTCTTATTGCTGTGTAGATGTGTTCGGTACAGGGATATATTGACAACTTTGAAACATCGACTTTTGGTCGATGTTTCCTTGTTTGTTCTGTGTGCTCTGTGCTGTCATGTCTGCTAGGCGATTCGGTGTCGTAAGCAGCATTCCTTTGGACTGATACTTTCTTAATTGGAACAAGAGTTACTCTACTTATTTGTTGTTTGTTATTTACTGTTCCTTGCCTCATTTCATATTTGTTTTTCATTACAGTTAAATCGAGGTTATTTATTATTCTTTCTGTTTGTTCTTTGACTTGTCCGACTATATTTAAGTTTTAAAAGACTGTGCCAGTCTTGAATAAAAGCCAGTTTACATTTGTTCATTTCTCCAGTTCTTTCCCCTGTGTAGATGAGTTCGGTACAGAGTAAATCGACAAGCTTGGAACATCGACTTTTCAGGATGTTTCTTGTTTGTTTTGTCTGCTCTGTGCTGTCATGTCTGCTAGGCAATTCGGTGTTGTAAGGAGCATTCCTTTGAAGTTATGTTTTCTTATGGGAGCAGGAGTTCCCCTACTTTTTTCTTGTTTACTGTTCCCTGCCGCATTTCAGGTTTACTTTCGATTCAATGAAATCGATGTTACTACATTTGTTTCTGTTTGTCCTTGTACTTGTCTGACTATATTTAAGTTTTAAAACGCTGTGCCAATCTTTAACATACTATATGTTTGTTGATTTTTCTCCAGTTCTTGTTGCTGTGTAGATGTGTTCGGCACAGGGTATACGGACAAGCTTGGAGCATCGACTTTTCGGGATGTTCCTTGTTTGTTCTGTGTGCTCTGTGCTGTCATTCTGGTAGGTAAATCGGTATCGTGAGCAGCATTCCATTGGACTTATGTTTTCTTATGGGAGCAAGAGTTACTCTCCTTGTTTGTTGGTTCATTGTTTACTGTCCCTGCCTTATTTCCTATTTACTTTCGTTTCAATTCAATCGGGTTATTCATTATTGTTTCTGTTTCTTCTTGTACTTGTCTGGACTATTTTCAAGTTTTAAAAGGCTGTGCCAGTCTTGAATATCAGTAATTTTATACTTGTTGATTTCTCCAGTTCTTGTTGCTGTGTAGATGTGTTCAGTACAGGGTATATTGACAACCTTGAAGCATCGACTTTTCGGGATGTTTCCTTGTTTTTGTGTGTGTGCTCTGTGCTGTCATGTCCGCTAGGCGAGTCGGTGTCGTAAGCAGCATTCCTTTGGACTTACGTTTTCTTGTGGGAGCAATAGTTACTCTCCTTATTTGTTGTTTATTGTTTACTGTTCCTTGCCTCATTTCATATTTGATTTCGTTTCAATTAAATCGAGGTTATTGTATTTGGTTCTGTTTCTCCTTGTACTTGTCTGACTACATTCAAGTTTTAAATGGCTGTGCCAGTCTTAGATATCAGTCAGTTTTATACTTGCTCATTTCTCCAGTTCTTGGTGCTCTGTAGATGTGTTCGGTACAGGGTATATTGACAACTTGAAGCATCGACCTTTGATTGATGTTCCTTGTTTGTTCTGTGCGCTCTATGCTGTCATGTTTGCTAGGCGATTAGGTGTCGTAAGCAGCATTCCTTTGGACTCCTATTTCTTGTAGGAGCAAGAGTTACTCTATTTATTTGTTGTTTATTGTTTACTGTTCCTTCCCTCACTTTCATATTTGATTTCGTTTCAATTAAATCGAGGTTATTGCATTGGTTTCTGTTTGTCTTTGTACTCGTCTGACTATATTCAAGTTTTAAAAAGCTGTAAGCAGTCCTGAATACTAGTTAATTTTATATTTGTTGATTTCTCCAGTTCTTGCTATGTAGATGAGTTCGTACAGGGTATATATGGACAAGCCTGGGAGCATCGTTTTCTGGGGGATGTTTCCTTGTTTGTTCTGTATGCTCTGTGCTGTCATGTCTACAAGGCGATTCGGTGAGAGTTTCCCTACTTATTTTGTTGTTTATTTTTTACCTTTCGCTGTCTCTTTTCATATTACTTTTTTTATATTTCTTGTTTATCTCCCCCCCCCCGTCCCCCCCCACCTCTTTTTGCCCTTTTCCAACTTTGCCTTCCCC
>JADBJO010002965.1:262291-267291 GCA_016801955.1 Conus betulinus
TCAGCTTGAAGAAAACAAACATCATGGGCCAGTTCCCACCTCTCCATCGGCTATCACACACTCGAAATGGTCAACGACTTACGTGGGCTCCACCATCTCCAGCAACCTCTCTCTGGCAAAGAGAGTCTGGGACAACACCATGCTAACGTCAAACACCAAGATATAAGTGTACCAAGCCTGCACGCTGAGTACACTTCTCTATGGGAAGCGAAGCATGGACCCTGTACTCTTGACAAGAATGCAGACTGAATGTCTTCCACCAGTGCTGCCTTAGAAGACTCTTGGGCATCACCTGGCAGGACTGCATAACCAACAAGGACGTCCAGGCCCAGACGGGGATGTCTAGCATGTTCGCCATGCTGACACAGAGACACCTGCACTGGCGTCGCCACGTCAGCGCTGCAAGAACGATGGTCGCATCCCAAAGGACATGCTCTACGGTGAGCTGCCTACAGGCTCCAGACCCACAGGATGGCCCGCAAGCGTGACCTGAGGGCAGGCAGCTTTGACCCAACAGACATGGAGTCAGCAGCTTCAGACTGGGTCATCTGGGGGTCCACCATCAAGGCCAGTATCCAACAAGGAGAGCAGAGGAGAGAGGTCCAGTGGGAAGAGCAGAGACGCTGCAGACGGTAAAGAATTGTGTCAGCACCTACAGACACTCAGAACCGAGACTTCACCTGCAGCAACTGCAACAGTGTTTGCCGTTCAAGGATCAGACTCCACAGCCTCAGTAGGCGCTGCAACCCCACTGACTAATCCACGGCGCAACACCATTGTCTCTTGAGATAGGCGATGCCATCCTCCCTACAACCCAGGCTTTTTGTTATCAGGTGTATGTCCAGATCGGTAAGTACTGTTCACAGTGTCTTTGCTAAGTGTGTGTACTGTTCATCGTGATGTCGATCTATGACCCAGGTCTTGACCAAATGTGTTTACGAGTCCCTGTATCGTCTAATGACCTGATTTTTTTTAACAGGTGTGTGCACTGTTCACTGTGTATTTCAGGCGTGTGTAGTGTTTATTGCATCGTCCTCCTATGACCCAGATTTTTGTTTACCAGGTGGTGTGCTGTTTACTTTCTGATTATCTGGCGTGTTTGTTGTTTTTGATGGTGAGTACTGTTCACCATGTATTTGCTAAGTGCGTGTTCTGTTCACTGTGTTGCCCTTCTATGACCAAGGTCTTTACTAAATGTGTTTACTAGTCTCTGTGTCATCTAATGACCTAGTTTTTTTTAACAGGTGTGTGTACTGTTCACTGTGTTTCTTTAGGCTGTTATAGTGTTTATTGCATCGTCTCCCTACGACCCAGATTTTTGTTATCGGGTGTGTATTTTGACTGTGTGTTTATCTGGCGTGTTTGTGTTAACTAGTGTGTTTGCCAGGTGGGTGCATTTTTATCATGTCGTCCTATTACCCAGATTTTTTACCAGGTGGGTGTTCCGTTTTTGTATTTACCGCGTGTATTTGCTGATCACTGTATTTACCCAGGTGTGTGTAATGTTTACTGTGTTGTCTTTTTTATGACTTACGTTTTACAAAATGTGTGTACTGTTTACTGTATAGTTACAAGGTGGGTTTTTACCTTTCGCTATGTTTACCAGATGTATGTAAATGCTACTGCGTTTGCCTGTTAAGGTGGGTTTGATGTTTACCATGTTTACCAGTTGTGTGTAATTGTTACTGTGTTGGCCATTCATCACTCACGTTTCACCAGGTGTATGCACTATTCACCGTGAGTGGACCTGGTATGTTTGCTATTCAAATGTGTTGACCTGGCGTGTTTGCTATTCATATGTGTTGACCTGGCGTGTTTGCTATTCACTGTGGTTATCAGGAGTGTTAGACTTGTCTTTCTATGATCCAGTCTTTCTGCAGGTGCTTACACAGTACATTGTGTGATTGCCAGGTGGGTTTGCTGTTCATTGTGTTTCCCAGGTGCGTATACTGTTTACTGCGTGTTCCTTCATGACCATATTTCACAAGGTGTGTGTATTGTTCACACAGGCCTACTGCAGTTGGACATTTAGACAATTCCTATGGTGAAGGGAACGCTATTCTTTTTCTGATACATGTGGGAAATTGGGGAGGGTTGGGTGAGTGTGTGGTTGGATGTGAGAGGGGATATTACTATGATAGCACGAATTTTATTTCAGTGTTCTGTAGTCCACCCCTTCGTCCTTTTCTTTCTTCCCTTTATTCTTCCCATCCTTTCATTCCCTGAGCTTTAAAACAAAGACATTTTCTTTATCTTCAGGAAAAAACATGTGGTGTATTAATTAACCTTTGAAGCTAAATTCCCCCCCCCCCTCTCTCTCTCTCTCTCTCTCTCTCTCTCTCTCTCTCTGTGTGTGTGTGTGTGTGTGTGTGTGTGTGTGTGTGTGTGTGTGTGTGTGTAGGTTTTTGCAGTACCAGGATTTGAACCAGGCCGCCGGTACACCAACATCTTTTACGTCACCATCTGTGTGGTCCACGTCATGGCCACCGTCAACTCCTCCGGCAACTTCCTCATCTACTGGAACATGAGCACCAAGTTCAAGGCCACTCTGCGAGGCCTCCTGCAACGTGGACACACCACATGTGGCAAAGTGAATGGAGCGGGGGTCTAGTTGGGGTGGGGGGGGAGGGGGGGGGCTGGACTTGGGGTTCTGTTCGTTTCCACTGGTCTCAAGTGATGGTCTGAATGCTAGAATTTTGGATGAGCTGGTGTTTTTCTGCCCAAACACTAAGATCTCAGATTGGGGAAACTATGAAGTCTGACCCTTGTAAAATTAGTCGAAAAAACTCTGTTTTGATAGTGAGCAAGAACCAAACAAACAAGTGCATCAACAATGAAGCAATGCTTATCACAGATTCAAACAGAAAATGAAGAAGAAAAAGCGGTTGACATGGAATTGTCTCGACGCACTTCCCCAGTACAATTCAATCCCACCACAACACGATGCAGTGACTTTCAGCAAGTTTTCTACAGACAGTCAATGGCAGAATGTGTGCACAGTGCACAGTGAAGCAGTCAATGGCAGAATGTGTGCACAGTGCACAGTGAAGTGGTCAACATGGCAGAATGTGGGCACAGTGCACAGTGAAGCGGTCAATGGCAGAATGTGTGCACAGTGCACAGTGAAGCGGTCAATGCAGAATGTGGGCACAGTGCACAGTGAAGCGGTCAATGCAGAATGTGTGCACAGTGCACAGTGAAGCGGTCAATGGCAGAATGTGTGCACAGTGCACAGTGAAGTGGTCAATGGCAGAATGTGTGCACAGTGCACAGTGAAGCGGTCAATGGCAGAATGTGTGCACAGTGCACAGTGAAGCGGTCAATGGCAGAATGTGTGCACAGTGAAGAGGTCAAATGGCAGAATGTGTGCACAGTGCACAGTGAAGCGGTCAATGGCAGAATGTGTGCACAGTGCACAGTGAAGCGGTCAATGCAGAATGTGTGCACAGTGCACAGTGAAGCGGGGTCAATGGCAGAATGTGTGCACAGTGCACAGTGAAGAGGTCAATGGCAGAATGTGTGCACAGTGCACAGTGAAAAGGTCGATGGCAGAATGTGTGCACAGTGCACAGTGAAGCAGTCAATGGCAGAATGTGTGCACAGTGCACAGTGAAGCAGTCAATGGCAGAATGTGTGCACAGTGCACAGTCAAGAAGTCAATGGCAGAATGTGTGCACAGTGCACAGTGAAGCGGTCAATGGCAGAATGTGTGCACAGTGCACAGTGAAGCCACATTCTGATTTTCAGCGGCTTTCTATTGATGGACAACAGCAGTGCTGGTGGGATGTCCTGGACGGGGGTCTGGCGATCGGCTGTGCGACAAACAATATCACTGAATGGTTTTCAATGACGTTGACCATTCCGACTGCACTATTCTTTGATTGGATGTCAGTACAATAAACCACAACGTTTCTTGAGTCAGTGCTACAGGTTACAATGTTCCTAGACTCGGCGCCACAGGTTGTAACACTTTTGGAGTCTGTGCCACAGCATTTTTAAAATCAGTGCTGCGGGTTACAACATTTCTTAAGTCAGAGCTACAGATTTATGACATTTCTAAAGACAGAGCTACATGTTACAGCATTTCTTGTCAGTACTACAGGTTAACACATTTACTTTTCAGTGCTACAGGCTACAACATTTTTAAGTCAGTGCTGCAAGTTACAACATTTCTTGATTCAATGCTACAGCTTCATGTGTGTGTGGGAGTCAATGCTCCATGGAACAAAATATCTTGAGTCTGTGCTACAAGCTTCTTCAGTCAGAACTGCAGGTTACAGCGTTTCCTTATTCAGTGCTGGAAGTTACATTTCTTGAGCGAATGATACAATTTATACGTTCCTTAAGTTATTGCCACTAATCAAATATCTTTTGAATCGATGCAGCAAGACTTTTAGGGGCGTAAGTATCACAGATTGCACAACGTCTTGTGTCAGAACTGCCTGTTACAACATTTCTATAGTGAACAGTACATGTAGCAACATTTTCTGAGTTGTTTGGACTGCTCTTAACAAGTTGGAGTATGTATGAGGCCATGTGTGAACATGTGCGTGCTTGCGTGTTGTGACGACAATTGCTAGCCACACCTTCCTCTGCAGCCCACCCTCACCCACCCCACCCATCCCCCTTTTTTTCTCTCTCTCTTTCTCTCCCCTTCCTCTTACAATTAGGGTTAGCAGTCTACGTCATGTTTCAGTCCTCTACCCTCAGTCTCTACCCCTCACCCCTGAACCCCCCATCTCCTCTCACACTCTTCTCCCCAGTCTGCAGGCTTACGATTGATGTAAACTATAAGTGGAGAATTTTGACGTAAGTGTAGAGTGAGCTGTCAAAGCTGTGTCTTCTCTTCCATCATCCGGTTGTGTGCAGGTGATCGCTTGGGGTTGAGACGAGGCCCTCACTACTTCAGAGAAGCCGCCACACCCTACCTTCCTTCCCATCCCCACACTCACCCTGGCCGTCCCGCAATCTGTCCGTGCATGATGCAGTTACATGGAGCA
>JADBJO010002965.1:272291-274361 GCA_016801955.1 Conus betulinus
AAATTCATGCTCATGAACACACTGAATCTCAAGACAATTTTTTTTCCAATGTAAATGCAGCTGATGCTTATTTATAACTTACTGTTAATTTTAAACGCCCATTTCACGACCTATCAATTCCCTACCCCCTAAGACTTTGTCATGACCTACCCATTCCCTACCCCCTAAGACTTCGTCATGACTTACCCATTCCCTACCCCCTTAGACTTTGTCCTTCTCCAACCATTCCCTACCCCCTAAGACTTTGTCATGACCTACCCATTCCCTACCCCCTAAGACTGTCATGAACAACCCATTCCCTACCCCTAAGACTTTGTCATGACCTATCCATTCCCTACCCCCTACGACTTTGTCATGACCTACCCATTCCCTACCCCCTAAGACTTTGTCATGACCTATCCATTCCCTATCCCCTACGACTTTGTCATGACCTATCCATTCCCTACCCCCTACGACTTTGTCATGACCTACCCATTCCCTACCCCCTAAGACTTTGTCATGACCTATCCATTCCCTACCCCCTACGACTTTGTCATGACCTATCCATTCCCTACCCCCTAAGACTTTGTCATGACCTACCCATTCCCAACCCCTAAGACTTTGTCATGACCTACCCATTCCTTACCCCCTAAGACTTCGTCATGAACTGCCCATTCCCTACCCCCTAAGACTTTGTCCTTCTACAACCATTCCCTACCCCCTAAAACTATGTTATGACCTACCCATTCCCTACCCCCTAAGACTTTGTCATGACCTACCCATTCCCTACCCCCTAAGACTTTGTCATGAACAACCCATTCCCTACCCCCTAAGACTTTGTCATGACCTACCCATTCCCTACCCCTAAGACCTTGTCATGAACTACCCATTCCCTACTCCTAAGACTTTGTCATGACCTACCCATTCCCTACCCCCTAAGACCTTGTCATGACCTACCCATTCCCTACCCCCTAAGACCTTGTCATGAACTACTCATTCCCTACCCCTAAGACTTCGTCATGGACTGCCCATTCCCTGCCCCCTAAGACTTTGTCATGACCTACCTATACCCTCCCGTGTTCCATGCATTTTCTACCCCCTTGTTACTTGTATCATGACCCACCCATCCCCCTATCCCCTTTGATTTATTTGATGACCCACCCATCCCCTATCCCCTTTGATTTATTTCATGACCCACCCATCCCCTATCCCCTTTGATTTATTTGATGACCCACCTTTCCCCTATCCCCTTGATTTATTTGATGACCCACTTTTTCCCTATCCCCTGTAACGTGTCATAGCTCAACAATCCCCCAGGACTTGTTTCATGACACATCCATCCCCTAACAGCTGTGTCATTATCTCACCCATCCCCTACCCCCAAGGATTTGTGCAGAAGAGGCGCAGCAGCAGACAAATGGATTTCTCCACGATCTCCACACAGGCCTCTGTTCTGAGGCTAGAGACGTAGTGTCCTGATCCAGTCTTTTATGTTTGCCCTTTTGATCCTCCTCTGTCGACCTCGTTGTTTTCTGTAGAACAGCCTGAGGCACCGTGTCGCGGAATGTGAGAGACATGATCATAGTAGGTGTGGTTACGGCATCTGACAACTATCAGATTACTGTTCATCTGCCAGTCCATCAGATGTCTTGTGAACTCACCTGTACTATCTGCAGATGCTGACCGGAGATTTCGTGAATTGTGACATATTTCATCACTCTCTCTGTCTCTGTCTGTCTCTCTGTCTCTGTCTCTCTGTCTCTGTGTCTGTCTCTGTCTGTCTGTCTCTGTCTCTCTGTCCTTCTCTCTCTCTCTCTCTCTCTCTCTCTCTCTCTCTCTTACTACATCATAGACTAGACATTAGAAGCTTTTTTTTCATCTCTGTGCCTTCTGTTTATGATTAACGTATTAATAATGTGTGTCAGGCGACTCGATTTGCTGACTCTCGTATCCTTCTTTGCGACTGATACTTACCACGATCACTGTTCATTTGTTGATATGCAGGAAAAGTCTGCGACTGAATGAAATTCTGATTTGTTTGGGGACCAGTTTCTTTGTTTGTTTTTCACTTTATGACTTAAATCTAAAAAT
>JADBJO010002966.1:2500-15000 GCA_016801955.1 Conus betulinus
CCAGAGCGTCGGGTTCAATCGCAGGTCATGCACCTGCTCAGTCTGGTCCATCAGATCCTCTCCCAGAACCTTTTTCTTATTTGTGTATTCGCTTACTAAATGGATATATCGGGAAGTGCCTCTGCATCTGTGGCACATAGCTTAGGGGATGCAGTGTGGCGTACATGGACTAGTGTGGACATATTGACAACCTCTTCATTACACACACCACGACCCACGCCTACACACACACACACACACACACACACACACACACACACACACACACACACACACACACACACACACTCACTCACTCACTCACCCACTCACACAGACGCGCGAGCGCACGCACGTACACACGCACGCACGCACGCACGCACGCACGCACGCACGCACGCACGCACACACACTCACTCACTCACTCACTCACTCACTCACTCACACACGCGCGTGCCCGCGCACGCACGCACGCATGCACGCATGCACGCACACGCACGCACGCACGCACGCACACACACACACACACATACACACACACATACATACATACACACACACGCATGCAAGCACACACGCACGCACGCACGCACGCACACACACAAACACACACACACACACACACACACATACATACGCACGCACGCACGCACGCACACACACATACACACACACACACACACACACATACATACACACGCATGAATGCACGCGCGTGCGAGCACACACACACACACACACACACCACAACACACACACACACACACACACACGCACGCACGCACGCACACACACACACACACACACACACACACACACACACACACACACACACACACGGAGAGAGAGAGAGAGAGAGAGAGAGAGAGGAGAGAGAGAACCATACTTATGGCACAGCCAATGCCAGGTAGATACTTAAGTCTGACCAGAGCGTTGAGCTAATGCGCAGGTCATAGCCACAAGACCCTCTTGTGAAATTCTCTCATCTTAGTCATGAATTCATTATCCATCAGCTTTTAAAGCGTGTAAAGCATGGTCTCGAGACGTAGCGGCTGTGGTGTGCAGCGTATATGGACTAGTCTGCACGCAGTGACACCTCTTTGGTGAAAGTGAAAACTGAAACTCATCAGACAACATGAAACTGATACCTGAAGTTCTCTCTCTCTCTCTCTCTCTCTCTCTCTCTCTCTCTCTCTCTCTCTCTCTCTCTGTATGATTGTGTGTGCGCGCGCGTGTGTATGAGTGTTTGTGGTGTGTGTGTGTGTGTGTGTGTGTGTGTGCGTGCGTGCGTGCGTGCGTGCGTGCGTGCGTGCGTGCGTGCGTGCGTGTGTGTGTGTGTGTGTGTGTGTGTGTGTGTGTGTCTCTCTCTCTCTCTCTCTCTCTCTCTCTCTCTCTCTCTTTCTCTCTTTCTCTGTCTGGGGTGTGTGTGTGTGTGTGTGTGTGTGTGTTGTGTGTGAGAGAGAGAGAGAGAGAGAGAGAGAGAGAGAGAGAGAGAGAGAGAGAGAGAGAGAGAGAGAGAGAGAGAGAGAGAGAGAGAGAAGAGAGAGTCTGGAAGCACGCAAAGTGCGTGCTGGAAGTCGTCACCCTTGCACTTGCTGGCCCGAACATAACGATGGGCTTTGGTGACAGTCACGCTGTATCTATTCGCTTCTTAGCTGGACTTTGTCCGCCTTGAAGGGCTTGCCAGTCTGAAGTCCCGAAGGTGTGTGTGTGTGTGTGTGGTGTGTGTGTGTGTGTGTGTGTGTGTGTGTGTGTGTGTGTGTGTGTGTGTGTGAGAGAGAGAGAGAGAGAGAGAGAGAGAGAGAGAGAGAGAGAATGGGAGAGAGAGAAAGAGAAATGGGAGAGAGAGAGAGATTGGAGAGAGAGTGTGTGCGTGTGTTTGTGTATGTGTGTGTGTCTATGCGCAGGTCTGTATGCGTGTGTGTGTGTGTGTGTGTGTGTGTGTGTGTGTGTGTGTGTGTGTGTGTGTGTCCGTGTCTGTGTCTGTGTCTGTCTGTCTGTTTCTCAGTCTGGGTCTGTGTGTTTGTATATGTCTCTCCATGTGTGTGTGCGTGTGTGTGTGTATGTGTGTGTGTGTGTGCGTGTGTGTGTGTGTGTGTGTGTGTGTGTGTGTGTGTGTGTGTGTGTGTGTGTGCGCGCGTGCATGCGTGCGTGCATGCGTGTGTGTGTGTGTGTGTGTGTGTGTGTTGCACGTGCGCGTGTGCGTGCATGTGTGTGTGTTTGTGCGTGTGTGTGTGCGTGTGCGTGCGTGTGTGTGTGTGTGTGTGTGTGTGTGTGTGTGTGTGTGTGTGTGTGTGTGTGTGTGTGTGCACGTTCATGCGGGCGCACCCGCGCATGTGTGTGTAAGTGTGTGTGTATGTGTGTGTGTGTGTGTGTGTGTGTGTGTGTGTGTGTGTGTGTGTGTGTGTGTGTGTGTGTGTGTGTGTGTGTGTGTGTGTGTGTGTGTGTGTCGCTGCTCCGCTCCCCAGAGATGTAACTGAGACGAGACAGTTCCGGGAACCATTCTCACTCCAGTGTCTGGCATCTTCATCTTTCTGTCTCGCCTCCCCGTTCCGCCCTGCTACTTCCACCCGCATCCCATCCGCTCCCACCCCCTCCGTCCTTTTCCCTGCCCACTGAAGGGGGGTAGTGGGCAGAGAGAGAGAGAGAGAGAGAGAGAGAGAGAGAGAGAGAGAGAGAGAGAGAGAGAGAGAGAGAGAGAGAGAGAGAAAAGCATAGAATCTTGATTGTCCAGTCTATGCTCTGGAACTCTGGAACTGTGATCAGGGGAGGGGAGGTAGGGAAGACTGAGAGGCGTGTCCACATAAGCACCACGGCAATTCCCCATGAACATCGTTTGTTTGTTTGGTTTTTAATTTCTGTCCCATCTTCTGTGCCACCTCAATGGCACTGCGTCCACGTCACTCATTCCGACCCCCCCCGTCTCCAGCCACAGCCCGGCCCGGCCCGCCCGCAGCCCCGGCACCGGCAATCCACAGGGAGCAGTTACTATCAAGTCGTCATGAGGCAACCCACCGGACTGCTGCTAAGTCACTTCAACGGTGTTCAGTGGCGCCTGTTCTGATCCAACATACGCAGGACACCACCTACTAAGCTAGCCCCCTACTGACGACAGTAACTGCTTAGTTGCGGAGGCTGCGTGAGTGAGCTCTCCCTCTGGAAGGTGCCACCACGTCTGTCCAACCACAGCTCCCATGAATTTGCCAAGACCGGTGACCCCGATAGAATCTAACCAAGGCTGTAGACCTAGAGAAGCCGCCAAAACTGAGGTCACCATGAGAGCAGGGCATGAAGGGCCACAGAATTTGAGACTTTCTTTAAGCTGATTGATGAGAATGAGGAGGATAAAGATGTTTGCATTCTGATCTGAGACTTCATGACAGGGCTGTACTTTACGTTCACTTTCACAATATATCCCGGCGTCAGCCAGGACCGAGAGATACAGACCCCTGCAGTTTGGGTCAGAAAATTTGAGCACCACTCTCAGGGACACATCCATTAAGTGGAGGAAACTCGACTGTGTGGTCCCAGTCTTCCAGATTGAGCCTGTAGCAAACTCAGCCGCTCGGGGTAGAAGAATCCTACATGGCTCTGATGGGAATCGAACCCACGGCCTCCCAGAGACCTCAACACTAACCACTTCTCCAATGCGGCTGGTCCGCCATGAGCGGGATGGTTATGTCTCGCTTTCGATGAGTTTGTCTTCCGTTTTCCATGCATCCCATTCCTCTCCACCCTCCCCTCCCCTCCCCAATCCGCATCCTCCCCGTCTCTCCTTTCCGATCCTCCATCGGGACATTTTCAACAAAAAAAAGGGGGGAAAGCGCAGATTAACATATCAGAGGCGCGGGTGACTTCTTTTCGTTTTTGTTTGTTTTTGGGTGTTGTTGTTGTTTTCACCCATCTCGTGAGCAGTGGTTTAGCTGATTTCTCAAATCCGCGGTCTTTGTGCACGTCTATTATCAAAAGTTAAAACCTTATATCAGGGCTGGGTCTTGGCTTTCGTTCCCCAGTCTTATGGAGCATTATGGAGACCCAGTTTTTTATTACAGTTTTCAATGTGCAGTTTCTTCATCATCACTCGGTGGACCCTAGGTTAGTAGTGTAACCATCTATTTTACTTGACGAAACAAAATGGAGGATACTGAAGAAAAGCTAGACGGTTGATCACCTAAACTGAAGGCGCTGCAAAGTTCTTTATTTTCTTCTGATGCAACCTAGTTTGATCACTGAATGTGAAAAAAACGAAGGTTGGTATCACGCAGCTTTTTTTTCGGTGACGATTTTGTCAGTTCCCCTTTGTCAGATACTTCTGCCAGGATGTGTGAGAGTTCATTTTTTGTTCCGATTTTTATTCCTTATTGAAATGTTGCTTTTTATTCAGCTGTTGACCACAGAACAGGCATGACTGTAGTCACTCACTAAGCAGTGCAGTGTCTTCTCTGGATGGTGGCATCATGACGGCCTGATGCTGCTGCTATTTCCCAGTGGACTGCTGACAACAGGACTGTGGTCAACTCAACCTGGAGTTGGCTGTGCGGGGGAGAAGGGGGGAGGGAGGTGGTGGTGGTGGGGGGGGGGGGGGGGTGTTGAGGAGCGTGGAAAGGATACCATTGTGAGGGCATGACGAGGAGACAGTGATTCAAGTCACATTTTTTTGTTATGTAGCCTGAGGCTGCATCAGTTAAAAAAAAAAAAAAAAGAAGAAGAAAGAAGAAGAACTGTGGACAAGCTGAAATACCAAGTCTGAAATCCCGGACCAAGTCTTTCCCTAACACGCGAAGGCCGATATCTAAAACGATAAGGATATTACCACCAATGTTGAAGTCAGGTCAAGTGAAAACCACTGGTCCTGTTTAAACACACACACACACACACACACACACACACGCACGCACGCACGCACGCACGCACGCACGCACACACATACACACGGACCTATGTACGCATGCACACACACACACACACACACACACACACACACACACACACACACACACACGGACCTATGTACGCATGCACACACACACACACACACACACACACACACACACACACACACACACACACATACACACGGACCTATGTACGCATGCACACACACACACACACACACACACACACACACACACACACACACACACACACACACACATGCGCACGCACGCACGCACGCACACACACACAGGTGGAACATCTTGAAGAAAGGTATTCATCGTATCTACTACTTGTCGCATTCGTCTCAACACTCAGTAAGAAGCGTCTCAACTCCCAGCGATTTATATACACCGCGGAGCCTCCTCGCTTTTAAAGGAAACAATGTGACAATGTACACGTAAGTGGTGTTCTGTATACGTCGGATCTAAACAGTGTGTATGTGTGCGTGCGCGTGTGTGCGTGCGTGCGCGTGCGTGTGTGCGTGCGCGCGCGCGCGCGCGTGTGTGTGTGTGTGCGTGTGTTTCCGCGCGCGCTCGTGATGTGTGTTACTCGCGATAGGTTATTCAATAAGAGACGTATGAGAGGAACACTAATTCGAAAGCAGAGACGGACTGTTTTAAATACATGAACCACACTTTTTGAGTGAGTACAATAATTTCAAACTTTTGGAAAGCTGAAAGAACATCAATAAAAACACACACTTGTACACAAAACGAAAGATTACCCACCAAGAAATTAAAATCAAACACTATCAGTGGCAATGAAAAAAGAATGAAATCAGCACTCCACACCAAACCCACAAAACACATAGTGTTTTATAATGAAACTGTAAATCTGATCAAAACCTGTGAACAAGGGGACACTTCCAGGTAAAGGACCAATACTCCAATGGCCATCAGCCACAAACACACACGCGCTTACATTTTTTGTGGAAAGGACACCACCGTGCATCAGAATTATCATGATAAACATTTGAATTCTGTCTAGTGAACGAAACCACTGGTTACGTCTATGATGTAAATTAACCTCGGTTTATCTAAATAACGCCCCAAGCGCGTGCAAATCCAGTAGGAAGGAGACATGTGGGAAGGGGGGGGGGGGGGGGGGGGGGGGGGGGGGGGGGGGGGGGGACACACACATGTGTCCGATCAAAAATATAGGGAAAAATCATGAAAGACAAGACAATGAAAATCAGTAAGAAAACATCGCAACAACAAAGTCAACAATAGAAGCACGTGCAACGCAAACACAACACTGACTGACGGTAAAGTAGGTCAAGCATTCGCACACACACGCGCGCCAGTGGTTTTTTGTGGGAGAAGTCATACCACCTGAGGCCAGTGGTCCTGATTCATCGATTCCATATGCCATCGGTGTAGAGTTGATATGTATAGTTAAATATCCTTGTTCTCATATCCGAATCCTACCTCTTCATCCCCCCTCACCATCACTGTTCACTCCTCTCCACGACACCCACTCCTCTCCTCCCATCCTCCTTTCTTCCCCCCCCCCCCCCCCCCCCCGCCCCGTCCCTCCTCCCCCTTGCTCCCTCCTTTTTCTTCACAACTCTTCGGTAAAGTCATTTTCATAAGGAGAGAAGACTTGTCTGTTCACACTGGGTTTCCTCCAATACTTTTTTAAGTGTGGGTCGGTGGATGGGGGAGTCTTTTGTTCGGGGGAAGGAGGGGGGGAAGGTGGGGTAGTATCCTTTTCTTCTAAAATGGAACGCGATCTTTGGATCTCTGAGAAAGAATTCTTTACGGACCCGAATAAGACAGTGGCAAAAGCAGTCCCAAGAGGCATGGATTCAGTCCGTATGTCCCTCACTGACCTAAACGGAAAGAAACGTTGTTTGGTGAAGAGACGCTGAGCGCGCCAGTAACATAAAGATAGCGTATGCTGACCTAAGAACCTGAGCATGGTCTGCCAGTTTAGGATGCACTGCACTCGTAAGACTTTGCCGGTCGAGCACCAAACCTCATAGCTTGCGAATGATGGATAGAGGAATGCGAAGCAAGCAGTCTTGGAACTCTTCGGGGAATGGGAATCAATACAAGACCCACAAACACACATTGCCAGCAAGGCCTTCCCTTCCAGCAAAGTAGAAAAGAAAAAGAAAAAAAAAAAAGGAAAAAAGAAAGAAAAGAAAACGGCTGAGCTTTGTACCAAACAAAGCAGTTCAGAAAAAAAAATTCCGTTTCAGACAAAGGGAAGGTCGTTCAACAAGCTGGACGATTTTTGTTCATCGTCTGCCAAAGCCATTAACATTATCTGCATACCGAAGGTTTGTGATGGTTTTTTGTTCATCGCCTGCCAAAGCCATTTACATCATTCTGCATACGGAAGGTTTGTGATGGTTTTTTTGTTCATCGTCTGACAAAGCCATTAACATGATCTGCATACGGAAGGTTTGTGATGGTTTTTTGTTCATCGCCTGCCAAAGCCATTAACATCATCTGCATACGGAAGGTTTGTGATGGTTTTTTGTTCATCGTCTGCCAAAGCCATTAACATGATCTGCATACGGAAGGTTTGTGATGGTTTTTTTTTTGTTCATCGTCTGCCAAAGCCATTAACATGATCTGCATACGGAAGGTTTGTGATGGTTTTTTTGTTCATCGTCTGCCCAAAGCCATTAACATGATCTGCATACGGAAAGGTTTGTGATGGTTTTTTTGTTCATCGCCTGCCAAAGCCATTAACATCATCTGCATACGGAAGGTTTGTGATGGTTTTTTGTTCATCGCCTGCCAAAGCCATTAACATCATCTGCATACGGAAGGTTTGTGATGGTTTATTGTTCATCGCCTGCCAAAGCCATTAACATCATCTGCATACGGAAGGTTTGTGATGGTTTTTTCTCCGATGCTGATTGTGCTGACATGATCTTCAAGAGCATCAGTCGTGATGCGTTCCAGGAAGATGTTGAAAAGCGAGGGCGACAGAAGGCAGCCCTGACTGAAGGATGGGAACCACTTTCCAATAGCAGCCTGGATGAGCACTGCACTGGCCCCGTTGGGGTACAGTTGCTTGGTGGTGCTGGTCAGCTTCTGCCCAATTTCAGATTTCTTCCTCGTGACCCATAGTACCTTCTGCCAGACATTGTCAAACGCCTTCTTGAAATCGCTGAAGGCGTGACAAGAACTCCCTCTCTGGTGCTGGAGATGTTCATCGCAAAGGTATATTTTCTATGGCACTTCTGCCTTTGTGGAATCCAGCCTGTTCTTCACAAATGATGATGTCTGCTAGTGGTTGTAATCTATGTTGGATTTTGAGCATTGCTTTGCTGGCATACCTGATCGAGCCCATAGTGCGGTAGTTCTGGCAGTGTTGGAGATTTCCTTCCTTGGGAAAACGTACCGATTAGTGACAATCCATGGTGCTGGCCACTCCTCAGAGTGCCAGAGATTGTTGCAGATGATTTCCTTCCTTGGGAAAAGGTACCGATTAGTGACAATCCACGGCATTGGCCGCTCCTCAGAGTGCCAGAGATTGTTGCAGATGATTTCCTTCCTTGGGAAAAGGTACCGATTAGTGACAATCCACGGCGTTGGCCGCTCCTCAGTGTGCAAGAGATTGTTGCAGATGGCCATACGGATATCAATGACTGTATCTCTACCGTGTTTCAAGAGGTCTGCAGGGATGTTGTTGACGCCTACAGCCTTCTCACATGTCAGCGGTGTCACTGCAGCAATGACTTTTTGTACGAATCGTTGGAAAGCCATCCTCAGTACAGTATAAAGGTTTAGTTCGAGCAAAATAAAAGAAATACAAAACGGGACAGATGCAAAATTTCAACAGTAATATTGTTTTGGTGTTTCTTTTACTGAATGCAATCCTTAAGTCATTTTTACTCTCTGTCGGGGGTATTTTTGCATGGGGTAGGGTGGAGGGGAGTGCAAGGGGTGGGGGGGGGGGGGGGGGGGGGGGGGGGGGGAGCGGCGTTTTTTTGATCGGTATATTCTCTGTCGTTGTTCCTATTTCTTGATGTGTCCAGAGATGATTTTCAGGAACGCTGCAGCCAAATTGTTTGAAACATTGATTACCTGTTGGGCTGTTTCCCAAAGAGTGGCAGATGTCTGAGGGTGGTAAAGACATTTTCATCCAGTTTCCTGCAGGGAACTCATAGCACACGAGTCTCTCGACGGGGAAAAGTTTGCTTTTTTTTTTTTTTTTTTTTTACAGAACAGCAATGAATGTAATCTTTCCGTTTTTTTTTCTACTGAAGCAGACATTTTCTATAAAAACCTGATCAATAACTTGTTAACTTCAGAATGGTGCAGTGTGGTGATTTTGGATAAGGTTGTCAAATGGAGTGAAGCTATGTATCTGAACTTTAAATGATGTTTTTTCATCCCTTTTCTCTGTACCAGCCATTTCGTAGAAGTGCTCTTTCGTTAGAAGGGTATAGACACACAGACAGACAGACAGACAGACAGAGACAGACAGGCAGAGACAGACAGACAGAGACAGACAGACAGATAGACAGAGACAGAGACGGACAGACTGACTGATGGAGAGATGGGAACGCAGAGACAGACAGACAGACAGACAGACAGACAGACAGACAGAGAGAGAGATACAGACAGACAGACAGACAGACAGACAGACAGATACAGGTAGAGAGACAGAGAGACAGATCAAATCAAATGAGAAAAAGGGGGGAAACCTACTGGCTCGTTGAAAAATCTGATAGTGCTAGATAGATAGCAAATTGAGTGATTTTCTTCCGTTCTTTGCTTTAAACCAAAAAAGAAAGAAGAAAAAAAAAAAAGAGACCAGAAAATAAAACCCGTTTAGCTAATGGATTCACCCTCAGTGAATACGATCGAGTAGATAAGCCTTTCAACATCCCTCAGATGAACTGAAAAAACAGGGGGCATCAGATCTGGAACCCAAAGGTCAATCAGTTGACTGCGGAAGCATTAAGAGAGATCGCTCTGAAGTTGCACCCAAAAAGCTGCCATCCCCAACGCCAGAAAACCTCCATCCCCCTTTTCATGACGAATTCTATCGCTCTCTCTCCCACACCTTTCTCCCAGCAGGTTCCCGTCTCTCCCTTCCTTCTTCTCCCCTTCCTCCCCCCCCCTCCGCCCCATCCCCTTCCCCCCCTTCCCACCCTCCCCCCCCCCCCCTCCCTCCCATCCCAATGGTGCACTCTTCCGCTTTATTCCCTGCATTTGTCGAAGCTTTTTACCCACTCCACCCATGACAATGTTACAAACACTGCTGAAACCCACTTTCCGAGTGGGGGGGTGTTGGTTTTTTTTTTGTACGGTGATTGTCAAACCTGTCCACACTTTCCTGAGACAGTTCTACCTTTCAAAGAATGACAAATCTCCGTGGTGCGTGCCTCATAACGAACAACTCAGTATAAAACATCGTTTTATGGAGTCCTGGGCTTGATAGGTGTAGAAAAATTCCCTACAGACTCCACGAAGACCTAGCTGAGAGATGTTATACATGATGTGAATTTCTTTAGAAGGAGATCAACATCTCTCGTTCGACCTACGATTTTCAGTTTGAAAAAGGACCATTTCTGAATCTTAACTTTAGATTTCAATGTGTTTGTGGGTCTGGTTTTGAGTAGCTCTCAGCACCGACATGGCTTTCGCGGTCGGCTGGCCTGTCAACAACAAGATTTTGACCCTCAGTGACCCAAGGACAATAAATACAGCCTGTGTACTTGAAGTTCAGGTGGTATCGATGTTGACTCAGCTGGGGATAACGAAGCACCACGTCTGTTCAGGGCCGGATAAGTCATGCCGGAAGGCCGGGGGGGGGGGGGGGGGGGGGGGGGGGGGGGGGGGGGGGGTTCCAGAAGGGAGTTCTTGGGTCTCTCTCTCTCTCTCTCTCTCTCTCTCTCTCTCTCTCTCTCTCTCTCTCTCTCTCTCTCTCTCACACACACACACACACACACACACACACACACACACACACACACACACACACATGTATATATATATATATATATATATATATATATATGTGTGTGTGTGTGTGTGTGTGTGTGTGTGTGTGTGCGTGTGTGTGTGTGTAAGAAAGTTCTTTATTATTCGGTATGTGCGCTTCATGTCTATATGTGTTCGGCGAATGAAGGTCCGACTCCAGAGATACAAATTCTTAAGACACCAAAAACGCTTAATATTCTCTACAACACTCGAAGCTGCATATGGCATCTGTCAGAAGATCTTGACCAGAATGACAAAGTCGTTGCACAGTTCAGCCCGTGAGACATATGATGCCCCGCTCTGGGACAGATCCAAATGTATTGCTGTTTTCGTGTGCTTGTGCATGACCCTTCCCTCTTTTGTCGTCTGCTCGACTTTTCACTCCCAAATCCTTGCGCATCGACAATTGCGTAGGAACACGGGCACTCCACTAGTACACACATATTTTGGCAATCTTTATTGAAAAAAAAAAGTGTCTTCATTGATGCATTAAACCCTATCCCCAAAACAAGAGCTTCTTTTTACTTGCAAAATAGTTAATTTCCCAGAATGAGGGCGATTAGAGATTCCTTAACAACTTGACCTCTACCACAAACCCCAAACTCTGACCCATACACGGCAAGAGGCTTTTTTTTTTTCATTCTATCACCATGACCGCAAAACTTAATTTGTTTGTTACTGTCAAACATTTCACTTTGAGATTTTCTTCATTACAGTATTGTCTTTAGAAAGATAAGGGGAAAGGATATGTGTTAGGATTGTTAGTAGGATCAAGATACGAAAATCAGTTTTGGATTCTGTGGGACTGTTAGAAATAAGACGGTTGACAGCGTATACGTAAATCTTTCGGCTGTACTACTAACTTTCTCCCACAGTCAGAGAACTACGTACGGGTATAATATTCGGTCAAATAAAAATTTTTTGTGTTTGATTCTCCAAAATGCTTCGCGAGCATCTTGCTATTGCAAGTAAGTTTCACATTTCTGTTAAAGACTTGTGTTTTCTATGCATCGAGCCGTGACTGACTGTCAAAGTGACGACAAGTCTTGCTCTGTGACATATGATGTGATTGATAATCATTCAATTACTGTTGCTCTGTTTTATTGTTGTTGTTGTTGTTTATTCTAAATAAATTCATTTTGGCGCAATCGACATACCTCATATGATAAATAAATCGAAAATTGTACTGAAGAAACTGAACTTGTGGGCTCTGCTAATTTAGCGGTATCTGTCTGCCATTTGTGGAAACAGTTGTGTCTGTTCGCTGGTTGGGATCCATAATTTGACACAATTTCAAGGGAGGGGGAACGGGGGGGAGTGACGAGAAGGGAGCGGGGATTGGGGGGGGGGGGGGGGGGGGGGGGGGGGGGGGGGGAGGGGGGGGGGGGGGGGGGGGGGGGGGGGGGGGCGGGGGGGGATGGGGGGGGGGGGGGGGGGGGGGGGGGGAGGGGGAGAGTTGAAGGGGACCCGTGGAGATTACTCTCCTCCTTGTTTGCATTAATGTGTCAGTGTCTTGGACTGAGTTAGAATGGTAACACGTCTACAGGGAACTCTGCCACACTTACGTCCTCTTTGATAAATTGTTTGTCTCTCTCTCTCTCTCTCTCTCTCTCTCTCTCTGTGTGTGTGTGT
>JADBJO010002966.1:32500-40000 GCA_016801955.1 Conus betulinus
GCTCTGACCAATTCAGCCAATCAGGCAGCCAGGCACTGTGCTCTGACCAATTCAGCCAATCAGGCAGCCAGGCACTGCGCTCTGACCAATTCAGCCAATCAGGCAGCCAGGCACTGCGCTCTGACTAGCTCAGCCAATCAGGCAGCCAGGCACTGCGCTCTGACCAATTCAGCCAATCAGGCAGCCAGGCACTGCGCTCTGACCAATTCAGCCAATCAGGCAGCCAGGCACTGTGCTCTGACCAATTCAGCCAATCAGGCAGCCAGGCACTGTGCTCTGACCAATTCAGCCAATCAGGCAGCCAGGCACTGTGCTCTGACTAGCTCAGCCAATCAGGCAGCCAGGCACTGCGCTCTGACCAATTCAGCCAATCAGGCAGCCAGGCACTGTGCTCTGACCAATTCAGCCAATCAGGCAGCCAGGCACTGTGCTCTAATTCAGCCAGTCAGGCAGCCAAGACTGAGACTTTAAAATGTCACCAGCCGCCATGACGTTGTTATTAGCGTCGCGGATTCCCGTTGGGAAGTCGTGGATTCGATTCCATTCGGATTCTACCTATTTTGGGGATTTTACCCCCTAGCCCACTTCTACCCAGAGTTTTATTCGGTGTGAGTGAAAGCAAACAAATGAGTTTCATCCACTAAATGGATACATCTCCGAGAGTGTTGCTCAAATTTCCAGACCAACACTGCAGGTGCCTGTATCTCCTGGCCCTGGTTGATGCCTGGATACATTATAGAAGGGCAGGCAGAATGCAGACGGCTCTGTCGTGCGGTCTCGAGCAGACTGATGAGCGACAATCATCTGATGTTTCCCCAGGCAGCTTTTATGCACACAGATGGTACAGGTCATCGATCGTACAGAGAGTACGAATTTAGAGGGCGGGGAAGGGGAAAGGGAAAGGCGAAGGGGAGGGGGGGTGGGGGTATACAGCCGTGGTGGTGGAGGCGAAGCAGCTGGCGCAGGCAGAGCGATGGGATGGGAGAGTGGCAGACGCCATTGCTACAGAGTTTAGGACAGTGGGTGAGAAGTGCTTCCATATGACGGCCGTTGTGGTGGGGTGCTGCAAGCGACGACACTCCATTACTTCAGATTTACGTTTCTTTCTGTCTACCTCAGGTGATGAGTCAGACAGGGGCAAGCATTCCAGGAGATTACGGGGGAGGGGAACGCGGGACACGGGAGACAACACTGTAGGATGAGCAGAAAAAAAAGGTAATGTTTATGTTTATATGAGCGTTAACGAGATTCGAAAGTTGCAAAGTGTGACAGTGAAGCCTGCGCTCTGACCAGCTGGACCAATCAGGCAGCCAAAACTGACACCAAAATGTCACCAGTCGCCACGGCATTGTGGTCAGCGTCGCGGATTCCCGATGGGGGGTCGTGGGGATTCGATTCCCATTAGATTCCATTTGTTTGTGGGATTTTTCTGCCCTGACCCGCTTCTACCTGCAGTTGAGTTTGGTGTCAGTTCAGCTGGAGAGACTGGAACCAAACAGCCTCATCTTATCCACTGAATGGATGTGTCTCTGAGAGTGTTGCTCAAATTTCCTGACCAAGACTGAAGCTGTGTGGGATCTCTCGGGTCCGGTTGACGCCGGAATACATCATAAAAGTAGTGTACAGCACAGCCCTGTCATGCAGTCTCAGTCTGGAGTGGAACGCCACAGCATCATGTTCATCGTCCTTGTCTTCATTGATCCGCATTGAAAAAATCTTCAGATCTGCTGCTCTTCACGTCTGAGCAATTCTTGTCATGAGCAGCGGGCTAGAGGCACCACCGAACACCAACAATGTGAATCAACAGCAGTGCAGTGTCTCCTCTGGTGGGTTGCCTCTTGAACTTGACACTGACTGCTCGCCGTGGATTACCGGTGCTGGAGCTACGGCGGGACAGGCCAGGGTGAGGCTGTGAGACGGGAGGCTGGAATGAACGGCATGGAGGGTGGGGGCAGTGAACTTTCGCAGTGAGGCAGCCCTTTCATGGTCAGGCGATGAGGCAGCAGAAAGTGTCTCAGACTTTAGAGTCGGGGAATGATCTGCATCAGTCGTCGGACGGGTCCCTACACGTTTCTCCTGCACACAAGAACTCTGGTCATCCATTGAACGGCGAGTGTAACGTAGTATTTAAAGGCGCGGAGACGCAGCAGTGGCATAAGCGAAAACCACCAAGTTCAGGTCAGCTGATTTAAACAAAAGTTCCATTTCACACGCAGTTTCACCGCGAAGTGCGACAGCAGAGTTGACGCAGCGTGTGCCGGCTTACTGTTACCGTCCACATCCATCAAGATGATGTGGCATACGGGAACAACCTCGACAGGACAGTCGGAAGGGGGGATCTTTCCAACACTATTCAGATGCCACTGGGGAAAAGAATCGCATGAAAATGCGCAGTGAAAATGTTCATTCTCATGCTGGGCGCCGATGGGATTTGAACGTGCAGTCTCTGACCGCGAAATCGATGCTCTAACCAGCTTAACCAGTCAGGCACCCAAGATGACATGAAGCAAATTTCTGTCGGTATTTATTGGCTGGGAATGTCTAGGTGCAGCTTTGTGTTGCTTGACTTGCCTTGATTTAACGTCTTTCCACGGAAAAGGTGCTTTCAGACGAATCTTGAAAGATCTTGATCCGTATGAACGACACGCGTCTTCCGAAACTGTTCTTCTTCTCAGAACTGACAGCTGGTCGACCATTTAAGCGCTTCAAAGACTGCCTGAAAGCATCCCTGAGGGGCTGTGGTATTCCCTGAGGTTGGATGGGAGACCCTTGCCACTGACTGCAGTGCACGGTGACTTCATGTTCACAAGAGAGTACAGGTCTTTGAGGAGAGACGCCTTCAGTGCCTGGACCAGAAGCGTCACTCACACAAGGAGAGGGGTCTGTCCTAGCCGTTGACGTCACATGCTCACAGTGCTAAGCAATTCTTTGAGAGCACCCACAGAAATGCACTTTTACGTGGCCACATCTGTGTGCATCCGACTTTGGGCTGCATGCTCACCTAAGGTGGCGCTGACATCATCATTGCTCGCGATGGACCTCCCATAGACGATGCATTAAGATAGCGAGAAAACCGCACTAATTTTGGGTACACGGGGACTCAACTTGCCAATGTTCTGAATGCGAGATCAATCTTCAGAGTCATGGAGAAAAGTTCTGCTTTAAGTAACAATTTCGCCCTGGAGCGCGCGCGCGCACGCACGCACACACACACACACACACACACACACACACACACACACACACACACACACACACACACACAACACACACACTCCGGAGAAGCGGAGGAAGGCGGGGGACCAGGGAGGGAAGTGGGTATGGAGATGCAGGGAGTGGAGGGGCAGGAGAGGAAGGGGAGAGCACATACACGTAAAAGTGCATTTCTGTGGGTGCTCTCAAATTACCTCTGCCGCTTTCCTATTAAGAAACCGAATCAAGTGTTCACAAAACGTAATTGTTACAGCATCTTGGGCTGGTTCATCCATCTTGTTTACTTTCACAGGGATGTTGTTTTCAGCTTCCCTAATCATGTTCCAAACGATTCCAGTACTGAAATGAGTTTTGGAAAAATGTTTGAAACATGTTCATTTCTCCAAATTCCGACTTTTTCTCAAAAATAGGGCCTGTATAAGTATCGTTCCCCGACAATTACGTTTTAACTCGTTCTTGAATTCGAATGCAGTCATCATGGACTACACATTGAATTAGGCAGGAAAGCTAGTCGTACAGACTATGTATGGATTGTGACATAATGTCCAATGTGATGAATTACACTACAGCATCTGAAGGCCACAGTACGGTGCTCCACAAAGAGATACACCTTTACCAAATGTTCATAGGAAAAAAGAAACAAACGTTTTGTTGATATTGTAGTAAAAAGAGTGAAAAGCACTGCACACTTTGACGCATTTTATCGAGCGAGCGAGGAAAGCGTGTTTAAATGATTCATGTCGTTTTGTCTTAACCCTTTTTGTTTTCGTTTTGTTGTTGTTTGTTTGTTTTGTTTTGTTTGCTGGATGTGTTAAATTTTGTGCCTAGAGATTAAGAGTTGAGTTACCAGACCGCTAACATGTGAAACAAACAAATAATGATTAATAACACAGAAGCAAGCAACCGTTTCAACAGTTAGGTCTTTTACAAGCACGACAAAAAAAAGAAAAACTAACCAGTGTTCTAAAGTCTGTGGAAACATGTCCGCCATATTGTACCCAGCTTGCCTCCAGAACAAGGTCCTGAATCTTCATTATTAATTAACAGTGTGCATCATTCAGATGTCCCAGGCAAACGTTCAACGCTTCCCGCTCCGCAAGACCGCCACGGCTCTCGTCAAGGAGTTGGGGTCGGAGAGTAATGCGCATGGCGTGGCGCGCATCATCCGGTCACGTGACAAGCGGCGCAAACTGGTGTGGAGCCTCTTGGTCCTCTTTGGCGTAGGGTCCGCGATCTCTCAGCTGTCCAGCCTCGTGCACAAGTACTTGCAGTACCAGGTAGGTCCCACGCCCTTCGGTTCTTCGTGTATGAGTTGCGTTGCATCGAGTTGTGTTGTGTTGTGTTGTGCTGTGCTGTGCTGTGCTGTGCTGTGCTGTGCTGTGCTATGTTGTTCGTTCTTGCTGTGCTGAGTTGAGTTTTGCTGTGCTGAGTTGAGTTTTGCTGTGCTGTGTTGTGCCGTGCCGTGCGTGCTGTGCTGTGCTGTGCTGTGCTGCGCTGTGCTGTGTTGTGCTGTGTTGTGCTGTGCTGTGCTATGTTGTTATTGCAGTGCTGAGTTTTGCTGTGTTGCGCTGTGCTGTGCTGTGCTGTGCTGAGTTGAGTTTTGTTGTGCTGAGTTGTGCTGTGCTGAGTTGTGCTGTGCTGTGCTGTGCTGAGTTGTGTTGTGCTGTGCTGTGCTGTGCTGAGTTGTGCTGTCCTGTGCTGTGCTGTGCTGAGTTGAGTTTTCTTGTGCTGTGCTGTGCTGTGCTGAGTTGTGCTGTCCTGTGCTTGCTGTGCTGTGCTGAGTTGATTTTTGCTGTGCTGTGCTGTGCTGTGCTGTGCTGAGTTGTGCTGTCCTGTGCTTGCTGTGCTGTGCTGAGTTGAGTTTTGTTTGCTGTGCTGAGTTGTGTTGTGTTGTGCTGTGCTGTGCTGTGCTGTGCTGTGCTGTGCTGAGTTGTGTTGTGTGTTGTGCTGTGTGTGTTGTGTTGTGTTGTGTGTGTGTGTGTGTATTCTGTTGTGTTGCGTCGTGTTGTGTACATATGCGGAACAGAAAACTGCGAATCTAAACCTATTTCTTATCAGTTCATATCAGCAGCAGTCAGAATCATTCCTCATCCCCCCCTCCCCTCCTCCCTCCCGTCGCCTCTCTCTAGCGCCATTGTGAAACTGCCTTTGGCTCAGATTATCCCCTGTTAGTTGCCTCCGTCATTTGATGTAATAGGCCCTATGTGCACATGCCGTGGATGTAAATAGCTCTGCCTGTTCTCTCTCTCTCTCTCTCTCTCTCTCTCTCTCTCTCTCTCTCTCTCTCTCTCTATATATATATATATATATATATATATATATATATATATATTATACTCTTTGCGTAATGTTTTTAGTTTTCAACAACTTTTTTCCTCTCCACACTTTCGTTTTGTTTAGTTTCTTCTACCTTTCGCTGGCTGCTTTGAGGGTGCTGTTGGATTCTTTTTCGAACCCTTGGCGCTCGGAACACCACAGAATTATGGACTGTGGTGTGTCTCTATCTGACGCCAAGAGCCTCTCAATTTCAAATCTTTGCCAAGTCATTACTATAATGATGGAAGAATTGTTAACCTGCACTTGTTTTCCCCCCACTACTTAATTGTTCAGCATCATATTGTTTGTTTGGTCAATCAGTGGGTGATTGCATCTCTTAGGAGATCCAAGGAAAGGTTGTTCTGCACAATTCTTAGCCACTGACAATGCTTGGGTTATTGAACAGCAGAGCTGACCACTCAGACTGTTCCATATCTTTTGATCTCCCTTGCATCCTTAAATGGATCCTCAAGCATAGGCTCAAAGATTGTCCCTTACATTTTTATACTGTTTGCGTAATTTTTTTAGTTTTCAACAACTTTTTTTTTCCTCTCCACACTTCGTTTTGTTTAATTCTACTACCTTTCGCTGGCTGCTTTGGGGGTGCTGTTGGATTCTTTTTCGAACTCTTGGCGGTCGGAACACCACAGAATTATGGACTGTGGTGTGTCTCTATCTGACGCCAAGAGCACAGACACAATCAGCTGTGTCTCCCTGATGAGTCCGATCCAGCGGACGAAAGGCCCTCGGAGCAGGCGATATATAGATCTGTTTTTCGAGAGGGATAGCGATAGTTTCCTCATGCAGCTAGTGAGGGTTTTCATATTTTATGATATACATTTTTCCCATTTACTTCATCTTCAATTTTTTTTCCTCTCAATTTCAAATGAGAGAGAGAGAGAGAGAGAGAATGCTTATCTCCCCTTATTTCTTCACTCTAAGACATAAGAGCATGTTTTGTTTTATAATTGAATATTTCTTGCAGTCTTTGACACACCAAGCTGCTCTGTAAGTTGCTGGAATGGTGCTCGGTTTACTTATCCTTGGATTTTATTAATTATATATATATATATATCATGCAGGATTACAGATTAGAAGGCAGGGAGGAGAAGGAAAGGGAGGGGGGAGAGACAAGTCGAAGGGGGCATGACAAAGGACACGTGTTCCGAATGCTGTATTAACAAATTCAGTTTGCCAGCATCTGTTTTGGTGTTCAGTGTAGATAGAATACATGGCTTCTTTCTCTGCTCGACACGACAGAAGCGGACATGTTCACAATGCTGTGTTTTGCACACCAAGTTTGTCAGCTTCTACCTCGGCGTTCAGTGCAGAGTTCATTGCCTCTTTCTCTGATCTCACATTGCATGGGGTGGATGAGCGTTGCTCTTTTTCGGTTTTTTGTTTGGATTTGGGTTTTGTTGCATGGGTGTGAATGGGACAAACAGGTTTGTTCTTGTTGTCATTAGTCCTCACTTCGAGTGCAATTCATTTCCAACTCTCTCTCCCTCCCTCCCTCCCTCTGTGTGTGTGTGTGTGTGTGTGTGTGTGTGTGTGTGTGTGCGGGCGGGCGTACATGGATGTGTGCGTGAGTGTGTGTAAATGCATATATGCGTGGTGTGTGTATGTGTGTGTAAGTGTATGTATGAGTGAATATGGATGCGTGCGCGCTCGTATGTGTGTGTGTGTGTGTGTGTGTGTGTGTGAGTGCGTGCGTTCGTGCCTCTGTGTGTGTGTGTGTGTGTGTGTGTGTGTGTGTGTGTGTGTGTGTGTGTGTGTGTGTGTTGCTCTTCAGTGTTCGTACGCATGGATGTGGTACTGGTGTGTGTGTGTGGTGTGTGTGTGTGTGTGTGTGTGTGTGTGTGTGTGTGTGTGTGTGTGTGTTATATTGTTGTTAATTCCATCAACACTGCAAAACAAATGTCAGTTTGTAAGAGGACAATAACTTGAACTGAACTAAACTGAATAGGATAG